>CAWUFW010017821.1:0-246868 GCA_963921515.1 Calotriton arnoldi
GGGGGTGCCATGTCCTCCTTTTCCGCCCTTGCACTGTGTGCGCTGTTTGCGTACCCTTGTTGTGTGTGTGCCTACCTGCGTCTCCGCGGTACGTTGCCTCCTAGGTGGTGCATCAGGTATAGCATGGGGAGGGCCTGCAGTGCTGGATTCATGCTCGGGGGGTCGGCCCTTCGGTGTCTGTGCTCGGCGTTCGGGTTTCCGCCTCACTTTCACGTGCGGTGTCTCTTAGCCGTGGGAGCTGTTTGTTTGCGGCATCGTAATTTGTACGCCGGGCGGTACGTGATTTTGTCTGGCGGTGTGTCTCCATTGGGCTGCGCCGCTACGTGAGCGGGCGCACTTTGATGGCGGACGGCGTCGCTGGCTTGCCGGCGGTGTTTGGCTGCCTTTTCACATCGTAATTTGGCGGGCGTGTGGGCTGCGGCATGCGGGCGGTAACTGGTGGTTTTTGCATCCGCCAGCACGGCGGTAGTGCTTCCTCCCGCCATCCTAATGGGCCCCTAAGTTTTTTAATTTAGTCAGGATCTGAATAATGGTGTAACTGTATTTTTGAGTTAATTGTTACTGTGTGCTTTTCCACTATTTTATCATAGCTCACTTGCACTGCACTGCTTCACCTTCTATTATGTTCATATTTATAACTATAAGAAATACAAAAGATTTCTTTGTTGTGGACTGAGAGATCTTTTTGGTAATTATTGGGAGTATTTGCCTGACCTCTCTAAATGTACCAGCTGAGTGACTTGAATCCTCATGTAATGCAACTGGTGCTATGTAAAGCGCTCTGATACCCGATACCGGGTCAAGTTTGCGCTATATAAAACTCCGTAAAAAAAAATTAATACGCAGGAACCACTGTGCCCTTTACAACTGGGCTTACTACACGCTGTCCGCCCTCAGAGGAAGGCCGTGCAGCACTGTGCACTCAGTCGCATGTTGGTGGACGATGCATCCAGCTGTCAGCTGGGTATCTTCATGGCCTGAGCTGTGCCTGTGATGTCAGTTCTTGTTTGAATAATATATAAAGGAAGCAATCATAAGGGGAAGATGTGTTACTCTGCATTTGTGCCATATTTTCATCACGCTCATTTTCCCATTGTTCTCTAGTTTTTTTCCTTGCTTTTTGCAGCTTGATTGCTTTTTACGGATTCTTTTGCATGGCTCTTCTCTCTTCCTGATGTCAGATGGTTTGTTGCCTGGTTTATTTACTGTAACATAAATCTCCACCTTCAATCAAGCATTATCACATTGCCAAGGAGTTTTTTTTTACCTTAGTGTTTTTCCTACTAACTGGTGCTCTTTTAAAGGGAGACAAACATTTTTCACATGTGCTTTACAGTGCAGGGTGACAACATAGCTTCTGGAAGTAGGCGCCAATTGATCAGGTATTCAAACAAGCATTGGCATAGCCAATAGGTCTCTCCTTTGGGACCTTATAAGTGTTTAGTTATCCAGCACAATTTCCTTCGTGCAACAACATCAACTGTTGCATGGCTAAACACTTATAAGGTCCCAAAGGCGAGACCTATTGGCTATGCCAATGCTTGTTATAGTTGGTTGCCATATTCAATTGTCTTTTTGCCTCGCTCATATACTGCCACTTATCCATAATTACTACATTTCCTCCTTTGTCCACTGTTTTAATTTCAATCATGTCATTTCTCATGAGTTCCTGTAATGCTATTCTTTCTCCACATGTAAAATTTTCTTTGGTTTTTGGATGTTATTTCCCAATTTCTCCAAGTCAGAGATGACCAAATCATAATAGATATCAATTCTATTTCCCGTATTTAGTATAGGACATAATTTTGACTTGCTTTTAAATTGTGTAAATCCATGGCCTGTTGTATTAATTTCCATTCAAAATCTATGTTTCCGTGACCTCATCATCCTGTCGATTAAACATCAGATCACATGTTATTTTCAAATCAGGTACTTGTTAATTAGTAAATTCATGTCATACATACTTTCCTTCTTTGTTGCAAAACTCCTTGGCAATGTGATAATGCTTGATTGAAGGTGGAGATTTATGTTACAGTAAATAAACCAGGCAACAAACCATCTGACATCAGGAAGAGAGAAGAGCCATGCAAAAGAATCCGTAAAAAGCAATCAAGCTGCAAAAAGCAAGGAAAAAAACTAGAGAACAATGGGAAAATGAGCGTGATGAAAATATGGCACAAATGCAGAGTAACACATCTTCCCCTTATGATTGCTTCCTTTATATATTATTCAAACAAGAACTGACATCACAGGCACAGCTCAGGCCATGAAGATACCCAGCTGACAGCTGGATGCATCGTCCACCAACATGCGACTGAGTGCACAGTGCTGCACGGCCTTCCTCTGAGGGCGGACAGCGTGTAGTAACCCGGTTGTAAAGGGCACAGTGGTTCCTGCATATTAATTTTTTTTTACGGAGTTTTATATAGCGCAAACTTGACCCGGTATCGGGTATCAGAGCGCTTTACATAGAACCAGTTGCATTACATGAGGATTCAAGTCACTCAGCTGGTACATTTAGAGAGGTCAGGCAAATACTCCCAATAATTACCAAAAAGATCTTTCAGTCCACAACAAAGAAATCTTTTGTATTTCTTATAGTTATAAATATGAACATAATAGAAGGTGAAGCAGTGCAGTGCAAGTGAGCTATGATAAAATAGTGGAAAAGCACACAGTAACAATTAACTCAAAAATACAGTTACACCATTATTCAGATCCTGACTAAATTAAAAAACTTAGGGGCCCATTAGGATGGCGGGCGGAAGCACTACCGCCGTGCTGGCGGATGCAAAAACCACCAGTTACCGCCCGCATGCCGCAGCCCACACGCCCGCCAAATTACGATGTGAAAAGGTTTATATCCCTCCTTCTTAGCAAAGAAATTTGTTATTTCAATTTCCGTATGAATACGTAAATATCAATTTTGGTCTCTATGTAATCATAATGCTTTTCAGAAATTAATGTTATCTTTATTCAGTATGAGTTGCGAAACGTTGATAATGAGGTTATTATCAGTTTTTATTTGTGATGAATTGATTATTTCTTTTGCCGATTGCACAGGGGATACTTGTTTGTTCTTTGCTGATCCCCTCCTGGTTTTTCTTCCCTTGTGCGACTTAGTTAACTTCCCTTTCCTCATCCCTTGCCATGACCTGTCCCCCTGCCTCTGCCTCTTCCTGGTCTTTGAACTATATATAGCAATTTCATTTCTTCTAAAAAAGTTGGTTTGCAGGATACATGGGAGATTCCTTCTCCTCACTCACATCAGTGTTCGATTCACTGATAGTAGCATCTGATTAATTTCCAATTGCTTGACGAGTTTTCAGCTGTTGTTTTAGTACTTCAAATTTTTGACAAAAGTAAAGATAGTTCCAACCTCATAATCCCTTTCATCTCATCTGAATGTTCGCTGTTTCCTTTATTCAATTTCATTTTCATATTTATCCAATCTGTATTCCATTTCTGTCCTCAATTGTTTGATTTCCTCATCTGTTTACAGTGACTGTATTTGCACCTCGATTGCACTTAGCAATTTGTGAATGTCCTCAATATCTTTTTTTTGCATATTTTATAATCATTAACATCATGTTCCTTGAACACTGCTGGTCGATTCCGATTCGGGCCGGAAATCACTCCGACCGAGCCGGACCCGGAGAGATATCCGACCGAATCGGACTCTGGCAGTCCGACCGAACGAGTACGATGCACACGCATGCAATTGGGCTCGATTCGGTCGGACTCCCATTGAAGTCAATGGGAGCCGGTCGTACAACGCATACGCGGGCTTCCATTGACTCAATGGGTGCGAGGCGAACAAGGCCGCCCCCTACAGGGGGTACGCGTCGATGTGGTTCGCGCCGCACACGCACAGGTAGGGGGGACCCATGGGTCCCCCCTGTGTGCGACTCGCGCGGCTATGCATACAGGGGGGTCTGACACGGACCCCCAAAGTCCGGCTCCGACAGCTCTTTCGAGCCGGACGGCGCGAGTCGATCGGACTGCTCGCGGTGCGCATCGTACTTGCCTGGCCGGGGAACGTCTCCATCGGGCGGTGCGAGTCGAGTCCGTGCAAGTCGGTCGGAGCGGTTCGGACCCGTGAACGAGTCGGTCGGCGATTTCGCGTGCGCTCGCATCGTACTTGCTCGGCCGGACGCGCGTTCGAATCGGTCGGGAAAGAGGGCTCCGAATCGGTTCCGGTTAAGCCGAATCCGATTCGGTGCGCTACCGGCCGAGATCGGAATCGGCCCCTGCATGTTGTTTTTGCCCCATTCCTCCAACATTTCGTGCCTTGTGTTAGGATGATTTGGTAAAGCGAAAATTCGAAGTCCTCGTGGGAGTCTTCCCAATTCAATATATTTTTCCATTGTAATTAATTCCCAGCCCTGTGTAATTATTTTTTTCAAAAGTCGTTCTAAATGAATAAATAGTATTTTTGAATTCTTTTCATCCATCTTTTTCTAATTGTACTACTCGTATTTCTTTCTCCTTTGTCTTCATCACTCTTGATGAATAGTGTTTCTGCTTATAAAATCACTTTGATGCTCTTGCCTCCATTTTCCAATGATTCATTTATTTCAACTTTATGAGCATTTGCATATCTATTTAACTTTTTAGTCTTTCTCGTTTTTATTATGTCCACGTCACCCTTGTTGGTCGTGTTCAATATAGTGTTGCTTTTAACCTTCCGTTCTTTCTTTTACTCCTGGCAACAGTGTTTGACTTTCCTGTTTGCCTGCTACCTTGATGCTTTGTGTCCTCCAGCCCACGCATTCACTTTTTAGCAGTTCGCCTGCTTACCTGGTGGTTCCTCGTTTGGGCACGGTCCTTCGACTCCACTCATTCGATGTATCCACTCGGTATGTTTTGCAGCATGATCACCGCTCTACTTTTAATTTCTTCATGTCGCGCTTACAGCCATCTGCAGGTACAGTTTTGGCAGCTATTTGCGTATTGTGCCGAGGGAGTTGATTTCGAAGTTCGCGGTTATTTGGAATCGCCGTTCTTCAGAAATTCAACCACTCCGAATTAGGCGCCGCTGTAGCCAACAATTTCCACATCAATTGATTCCCATTACAGTGCGCTCATTGTCAGTGCCGGCATTCAGGGCGGAATCATGCCCTTGCTCACAATTTTCTCACCAATAAATGATATGCCACACTCCAGGTGTTTAGTATCCATGTTGATTTATTTACACCACCAACACCAATGCGTTTCTAATAAAGAGTCTTGATCATGGTTAGGCGAGTCCTTCCTCCATTTCTCCTTTTATACAGAAATGCCCACTTGGCTTGTAATGAAGCATTGTGGGATATGTAGTTTCTAGAGAACATAATTAAAAAAAAACACAACAATTATTTCAAAAGTGCATCTGGCTCAATTATGTGCATTTTTTTAAATTTGATTTATTTGATGAGTTTTATATAGAGCTGGCTAGACCCGGAGGTATCAGAGCGCTTTACATGAGGTTCCACAAAGTTACAAAGTTACATCAGTTACAAGATACATTGGTTGCAAAAAACATTTAAAGAGCATAGAAGACGAGATAAAAGGAGCGTAGAAGGGTAGGGGAGTAAGGTAAAAGGGTAGGAGGGAGATACGGCGGAGAGACGAAGGAAAGTCTGCCCAAAGTCTGGCTGGGTAGGTGACGGCCGAGGGGAAGTCCACAGCCCATCTCCTCTATAGCTATCAAGGTAGCTCCACCGGGCATCGGCCAAACTGCTAGGTCTCAACGGTCAGTAGCAAGTTCACAGATTCCATGCCCTGATGGGTGAGCCGGATGGGAGATATGCTCGAGGTCTGGTCGATGTCCAATTTTGTCTAAAAGTAGTAGCACAACGTGGTAAAGGACCACTGTGGCAGTCATCCTGGGGTCAGGCAAGGGATTCTGCCCTGGTGTTTTATTCTGCTAGTCCCCATTTTTATCTTTCCCTATGTATTCACAGGGGCCCCAAGGTTAATCGCACAGCTTCTCCAGGTGGCTCCTAGGCTGTTTCAGTAGGAGACTTCTCCTCGATGCCTATTCAGCCGCCATTTAGGGTCCGGGGGTGCAGGAAGAGAGATCGCCAGAGGCGGCACCGAAGCAGGCTCTCAGGGGTGAACGCTGTGCGATCCCCGCGTTCAAGGGGGGTGTTTGTTGTGCAATGGAGCAGCTTGGGCCAGCACCAGTGTCCGTTTGCCTCCAGAGGAGGGAGAGACGGCTGCCATTTTAAGATCAGGCGGGGCACTTCCGGTTTCACTCTCACTCGCTCATAGAACTTATCGAGGGACCCCCTTCACCCCGCACCATTTCTTCGAGGGGTCAGGGGTCCTGGGGGAGCAGGCGTCCACCGCCGCCTCCTGTTTCCGTTCAAAATGCACTGCACAATTAAGATGAGGCGGGGGATGAACACCGCTCACCTCCGCTTACAGCTACATGTATTTCTGAGCTCCAGAAATATGTCGGGTATCTCCGCTGAGGCCACAGCTCCTTTTTGTACGCAGCGACCAGGCCCTATGCCACCTTATGCTCCCTGGTGAATGTCCATTGCGGGCGCCATTTTGGAGTCAGGCATGTCATGGCCTGCTTCTTATACCCCTCAAAGTGTGTTGCCAAAAGGTCTAGTGAGGATTATGTCGGGAGCCCCCGGCCACCCGTATTTACCAACGAGACTCCCGGTCCCCCCTCCAAGGCCCCAGCTCACTGCCTTTCAACCTCCTTCAAGTATCTCAGATGGGGCGGAGTCCTCGTATAGCCGGTGCCACCTTCTCTCCGCATTGAATGCACTCCGCTGGTACCGCCGTATTTCTCTCAGGTCCCGAACTCCAGAGTTTTTCTCCGAGAGGCCAGATGTTATCACTGCAGTCGTGGGCACTTCACTTCAGAGCCTCCGCTTCCCCGATTCAAGCGCGGCCGGTGACGCCATTTTGGAACCCGGTCCGGTCTCTCTCATCGCTGAATTGGCCGCGTTCCTCAGTCAAACACGGTGCAGGGTTGCTCCTTTAGGGTCCCGCTGAATTCATGATCCTCTGGTGGCCGTTTAAGTGTCATTCCGGCTACCCCTCAGGTCAGGAGCATCCCAAGACAGCTGCAGGCCTCCAGACCAGGCGTGGATCACATCCACCCGGCCATCTTGACCATCTCTTCCTATCATGTGCATATTGGTGTTGAGAATTAAATCCTAATTCTAAAATTACAATTCTCATTTGTTGATTTTTTTCCGTGTGGTAGACTGTACAGTTTTTATTTTTATTATTGATTTTAATTAGAAACGAAAAGAAAACAAAAGAAAGGGAACATCCCAAAACAGATACTTATAGTAATTACCTTCACAGTGTACATCAGTGTCAATCAAATCATGTTACACATTACAAGCCATCAAACTTAAGATGGTGCACTTAGCAAACGTATCCTATATAACAATACAGGCATTATAATACCGGCCTCCGGCTTCTATATATATCTCATCATCAGCAGGCTTCACAAGGCTGTCCAGCAGCGGGTACATGCTGGGCTAAAACGTGTAGGGACTTCCAAGGAAATACCGAAGCCTGCTATTCCTAATTAGTTGTGTATAATAATACTGCATCTCTTCATCCTGGCATTTCTGACTCATTACCAGATAAATAACTCTGATATAAACTCCAATAGCACTTGGGGCGGCTCTGAGGGGGAGCAGCTCACTGTACAGATCGGATTGTGTGTTACAAAACATCATGTCCCTAGTCCATTCTGCTATAGTAGGCGCCAGGCCCCTGGCCAATCTCATTGCTATTCTGCGTTTTGCTACCAGGAGGCCCATGTCTACCAGGCGGCGCGCATCCTTCAGCAGCCGCCTAGAATGCCCCAGGAGAGCCAGTAGCGGGTCCGGAGTGAGGGTGAATATGATAATGTCACTAAGTTTTAAAAATATTAACCTCCAGAAATTAGCTATGTTCGAGCATGTCCAGGCTAGATGCATGAACCCCGCTGGATTGGTTCGAACTCTCTCACACTCAGCAGATTCCCAGAGGATATATCTATGGAGCCGTTCCGGAGTGTAATATATTCTGTTTAGAAATTTGAACTGAATAAGTCGGTGTCTACCATTCAGGGAAACGCACTGCGTGGATTCACAACAGTAACGCCATGTGACATCGTCAAGGGCCATGTCTAGGTCATTTTGCCATTCCAGCCTCATCTTAGTATATACACTTTTACGTTTGTCTTGCATTATTCCATAGATTATGGTCACTATCTTATTGGGAAACTTAGCTCGCAGATTAAAAGATAAGGGAGCGAACTCTGGTGGTTCCAACTTGTCACCCCCGAGTAATTCACGGAGGGCATGTGTAACCCTGTAGAAGTAAAGTCGCATTGTGACCTTCTGCTTCAATCTCAGCCCATTTACAAGCCACGCCATCCTGAAACAATTTGTCTATTTTAGTTAGAACAAGATTGGCTCTGCACTCAAATATTATCATACGTTATTATTCATTGGTAATTTGTATCCAAAAATTATGATCGCACATAGTAGTCAATAATCGAATATAAATAACATTCATGTAATGCCTTCCAAATAAATCAAATTAGTCGTCAGATTGCTGGAAACATGTTCTTCCTGTATTCTTTATTATTTTGTTCATGATTCTTTTTTGTAGAACCACAGCACCAAATTGATAGCCGACGCGGCGCGTTTCGTCCCCACTGGACTTTTTCAAGGCTAAAAAAGTGCATACAAAACAAACATTACTATACAAATTAAAAACGCAATATTTACATATGTTACAAAACACATTGAACCAGACTTTGTATCCAATCATTTATAGTACATTACTTGGGAGACAACTCGAATCTACATATTTTCTAACACAATGTTTCAAAAGGGAGAATAAACCAGAGCGTTTATTATTAGTCAAATTGATCATTATTATAGTTTGTTTGAACAATCCATCAAATATTGTTGTCAGTTTTCAAAAGAGAGGCATTCCTACACATAAGATCAAAAGCAAGGACTGCGTAGAGACAAACATATTATTAGTTCCCTTATCACATTTTATCGCACACAATGTCTATGGCTATCTTATGCATAAATCATTTAATTTTCATTCATTACAGACTGTATTTAATCATTTTATTTAAAAAGTGCCTACTTACAATAAATCTCTACTATATACATGAAGCCGTGATTAGTCCAGCATACCTTTTATATATTGAAGTATCTCACACAGATGCTTCACGTCAAGTTTACTGTGGCAAAAGAAGTACTGATACGGGAAGTATCTGAAGAAATGTTTACGAAAGGAACTCATTTTAATATAACGCAAACGTGAGCAAAGATTTATATTAAAAATGATGATAGTGTGCAATCAGCAATCATAATCTCGCATACCTTGGTATCTGCCATAGAAGAAGCACAAATATTGTGTGTCCGAAGTAGTGTGACACAGGAATAATTATAAACAGTAAATCTGTAAAGAGGTATGAAAAAGTATTACATCTGAAATGTTTCTATGAGAAAGTATAACAACAGCAGGCATTATTTAGACAAGATTTCAAGCAAGATGTAGTATTAGTCGGCAATCAACAATTACTTTTTCAATGAAGAGCAATCACACCGACTTTGATAACACTACCAAATGGACCGCCATCTTTAAATAGTGAACAATGGTTAATAACTTATCCAGGATGGCATCGTTGTTGTCAATTATACAAAGATATGGCCGTCATTATCCGATATAATCGGTGTGTTGTGATAGTGAGTATTAGCAGTGGTGAAATACCCCTCTTAAAAACATGCATTTAAGCACGTCTAAAATCAATGTTGCACGCGTCTTGGCACGGACAACATCGAAGGAAAACAAGCGCTATCTTAAACGTATTATACACGCTGTTTTATTCACAATGTGGCTGTCATACCCAATATAGTGGAACTAAAATCATCGCGGTAATGAGACAACGTTATGAAAATCAACGGATTTCTGTTTGTACTATAATGCAAACTAGGCATCAACAGGATAGCGAAACATATTTATTCTCCAGTAATGCATCTAGTCTGTAGAAACAGCCACACAGTGGCACCATTACGTTTGAACGGAAGACATGAGTCTAAAAACAACAAAACCCCCACAATAACATTTTGGAAAATATCTCCTATCACATTAACTACAACATTACACTAGTTTGTAAGTTCTTGCAAAGGTCTAGAGAACATATTTATAATGCTAGAGAGCAATATAAGTTTAAAAAAAGTTTCTACATAAATCTAAGCAACATGAAAAAGCGCTATCAATCAGTTGAAACTTACGGATAAGGTGTGTCCCAATACCACACTCTGAAGTCCGGTTCAGAAAACGTCAGAACCGAGCACCATAATGATCCGGTATAATATACTTGAAGATAATTATGCACACCGGTCTGCTAGGGATGTGTCGCAAACATTGACAAGGGAAATGATAGAAAGTCATGGCCAGATACGGTGAAACAAGATTGGCCATTTTACAATGTCTTTTCTGTACACAAGAAAGTGGACAGGACCCCGTATCACACTCGATGATAGAGTCATGCATGTACACCGATCAGTGTTAATAACAAAAAGCATGACAAACACATTTGCTGAATTATTTCCTAGCGATAGATGTGCACTAAATTAATGTGCAATACTGTGTATTACACGGACCAATACATTGAAAAAGGTCCGCTATTTTGCAATGTCTAGTCCGAAAGTTGAAAAATGGAAATAATATTATATTGCTATGTGTTAATAAAATTAAGTATATATACCAGCCATTGTGGAAAATCAACCACCTTTGCTAACTTATTTACTAAAGATAGTTGTATGTACATCAATGCACACTGCTGAAAAAAATATATACAAAATTCAAAAACGGCAACGAGAACAGTATACCTTCATTAAAAACCTTACAGACGGTGAATTACTAAATTATTACATAAGGGAGAGAGGGTGGCCATCAATATTGCATAACGAGACAGATAATAACTCCACAATAATAACAGACTGCCAATGTAAAAAGGAGCAACAGTACTTCTGAAAGCCACAGCAAACCATATCTGAAAGAATACAAAACCATGTACATGATTACATTGTTCCTAGCACAATAGAGATTGTATAATACATACAGAGAATTCATTATTGTCCCTTATAGAAAGTGGAGAAATTCATTATTGATATTAAGACCATATATCACAGTCCTCAGACGACATATCCATCGGGTTTCCACTTGTCTGAGATAGTTGGTCCTATCTCCGCCCCTTTTTTTCCCAGTTACATGGTCTATGGCATGAAAAGTGACCCTAGTATTCTCAGGATGTGTTGTGTGTATATGTGAGGCTACTGGGTACCTTTCGTCTTTGTTTTTAATAGCCTGTACATGTTCTTGTATACGGACTTTCAGACAGTGCACACTGCTGCCAATGTATGCTTTACCACATGCACATTTTATGATATATACTGTGTATGTTGTATTGCAGTTTATATAGGATTTGATTTTAAATTCCTTAGAGTTGTTATAACAAAAACTGGATATTTTGTTCTCACCTAAATTGCATATACAACTGAATAAGTCGGTGTCTACCATTCAGGGAAACGCACTGCGTGGATTCACAACAGTAACGCCATGTGACATCGTTAAGGGCCATGTCTAGGTCATTTTGCCATTCCAGCCTCATCTTAGTATATACACTTTTACGTTTGTCTTGCATTATTCCATAGATTATGGTCACTATCTTATTGGGGAACTTAGCTCACAGAATAAAAGATAAGGGAGCGAACTCTGGTCGTTCCAACATGTCACCCCCAAGTAATACACGGAGGGCATGTGTAACCCTGTAGAAGTGAAATCGCGCTAGCGGAGTCGCATTGTGACCTTCTGCTTCAATCTCAGCCCATTTACGAGCCACGTCATCCTGAAACAAGTCGCCTATTTTAGTTATCTGGAGTGGTCCTAGAGCACCTACAACCTCTTTTTCTCCACAGATTGGTAACCAATGGCACCACTCCAGCGGGGTAAACTACCATTACAACGTGTCCATTATTACCAATTACCTTTATCACGCGTCTTTTACTTCGCAGGTCCCATTACAACATATGCTTTAACAACGCATGCTTCTACCACGCATATACCGTTACAACGCAAATACCGGTACAACGCAATGCAGGTAAGTAATACATCTTTTAATATAAAAAAATACCAGATTATTAATTGAGTATTTAAATGAGTTTTTTGTAAATTTAAACGCTGCTAAGTAATGACACTAAATATACCAAAATCACAAACATTATGCGAACTTTCCAAAAAACAAAGAAAATAATACTTCAGAATAGCATATTTAGAATAGCCGAAGCATTAACTAAAATTAACACTCTATGGCAGAAACAACAAATACAATATTGAATAGAAAATGAGTTCTCACCCGAGCACATTTAGACACAGAGTCCCGTACTGCGGTGAGTGATATCTCACCCGAACCTTGCAAAGAAAGACAAGAGTAGAATCCAAAATTGAAATTAGATAGAGTAAAGTTAACCCTTTATTTCACCTCTAAATAGCCTGTCCGACCGCCGTAGTGCTCGTCAAAATCTTCTTTACTTAGCATGTCCACACAAGTTGCAACGCAGACTGTATTCATATTCAAGTACTCCTTTATAAGCATTTATTATTAATTTATAATTTAATTATTTAAAAAGGGAAAAGAGTGGTTTCCATAATCCAAAAAGTCCTTTTTCAGTGTTCATGAAAAAACAGAACGTAGACGCAAGAACGTAAAAACGTCATACGGAAGAATCACGCGCTAAGTAGAAGAAGCATGAAAGCCTGGTGTATAGGTAAGAGGAATAACAATTATAATTTAAATGCAATTGGATGTATAGCTAAATAGAAGGAGATTGGAGGTAGGATAGTTTGATTAGTGTAGAGTAAAAAGGTAACGTATTATTAAGTGAAAAAGAAAAAGTAAAACAGGAAAGGAAGGTAGAAGAAGGACTAGTTCGGGACTATTGCTTTATTGAGTAAAAAGTGAAATGTAGGCATTATTAAACGATGTCATAGAGGAAAATAAAAAAGCATGA
Organism: Calotriton arnoldi; assembly: GCA_963921515.1. Lineage (NCBI taxonomy): Eukaryota > Metazoa > Chordata > Amphibia > Caudata > Salamandridae > Calotriton > Calotriton arnoldi. The sequence goes on from CAWUFW010017821.1 coordinate 13,047, forward strand.
GAAGATGATGATGGAAAGGGGAACATAAAGGAAGCATGTAAGATATGCGAAAAGAAAAGAGGAAAAAAAGAAAGAGGAAAAATGTAGAGAAAGGAGATAGGAGGTGGTATATAGAAGAAGAGTCGAGGTTAATAGAGTTGAAAAAGAAAAAAAAAGATTGATATGAAATGCTGTAGGTACACAATGTATTTTATAAATCAGTACAGAGTGACAAGCATGAAAAAGTAAAAAAAGAGAAAAATGAGAATTGTAAATTAAAAAATGATTAGATATTTTAAAAGATGGAACAATATTACAATAACTTAAAAAAAAAAAAATCTGATATTTATTTACATACCAGAGCTAAAAAATAAACAATTCACGACGGTGCAGTGGTATGGTTATAGGTAAAATGGCGCTCCAAGAATGAGTAGCACTTACACTCTATTTAGATTTCTGAGAAATTTATATGGACGGTGCTGAAAGGTGAGAAGAACCACCAGTCTCCCCAAACACGTGGTCGAAACCAACATAAACATAAACACAATCGTCAGCACACGTCTTTTAAGTAATATGCAATTATCCAATTTGTTTTAGTCAAGCATAAATGATACAGATACATTTTCGAGCTTGGTTTCTTTTCTTTATTCTCTTTGTTCTTGCATCAGCCAACACGTGTTTCGTCGCACAAAGGAATTTTGTCCTGCGACTTTCTCAAGGCTGTATATACAAAACAAACACAAGCCCTTTGTAAAATTACACAAAACAGGTGTATTTAATACACCCATCAAACCTCACCCGTGTGCATAGCAGTATTCTATACGAATTTCTGCGGCAAGCACAGGGATCTTTGCCTAAGAGACCGTGCTCATTCCAAAGCATGAGAAATAATAGGTAATTCAAAATCAATTAACACTTTTCTAAGACTTTTGCTCATTGTTTTAGATTTAACCACTGACAAAAATTCAGTGTACGTTGAAGTATGTTTATCAGGCAGTAAACTGTACACTAAGGGGACTACTGTATTATTAATATAGGCATAAATAGTGTATATTTGGGTGAATGGATGAGGTGTTGATTTAAACGTCCCATCCATCATCCAAATATCACTATTCTCTAACTTTACAAGATTACGGGGAGTGCTAAAGATAAGGATCCTTTTAAGAGGGTTTTGGTTGTCATGCAAAATGAAGGGTTCGTTAGTGACAGTTACTGAAACCTCAGGCAGAATCGTTATGTCAGAGAAAGATTGGGGGGTAACACGATGGGGGTTACTTGCCTGTTTTTTACACTGAATAATTCTGCGTAAATTGTGGATTGAAGGCATTGAACTTGCTACATGTGCAGGAATGTGTTGTGAAACATCCCTTAAAACTGAGCCACAGGTGTCATGGGAGGTGGATGCCAGATCTTTCATTTGATTAATATTTTCTCTTACCTCGATCTCCATTGCAGAGGCGGAGTGGTTATGCTCCGTGCTTCTAACTATAGAGTCACCAAGAGTAACCGCTCTGCCTCTGCAATGGGATGAGTAAAATTGTACACACCTCCAATGACACCTGGGCTCAGTTTGTCTCTCCTTACAGTAAACGTATCCACGGTGCTGCAGAAGTCAGTTTCCTCTTCTGGATTTTAGATACTTTGCCAGATTTCTCTCTGCCATAATCTGGAAAAAGGAAAAAGAGAAAGTGATTTTAAAAATTGTTTTAAAAAATAAAGCTGTAACAAAAAGGTTAATGCACATATGTATTGTGATCTACTATTATTTTTAAAAAGAAAAAGAGTTTTAATGCTATTTGATGTTGGATTCACCCCACCACCATCCAGCACTTTACCTGTAGCACACACCTGTTTGAGTTAGAATAGTAATTTTTACCCTCTCCACCATCCAGCACTTTCCCTGTGCACAACACTTGTTGGAGTTAGAATATTAATTTTGACCTCCTCCACCATCCAGCACTTTCCCTGTGGCCAAATGTGTTGGAGTTAGAATAGTAATTTTTGCCCTCTCCACCATCCAGCACTTTCCCTACAGCCCAAACCTGTTGGAGTAAAAATAGTAATTTTTACCCTCTCCACCATCCAGCACTTTCCCTGTGCACAACACTTGTTGGAGTTAGAATAGTAATTTTTACCCTCTCCACCATCCAGCACTTTCCCCGTGGCCCACACCTGTTGGAGTTAGAATAGTAATTTTTACCCTTTCCACCATCCAGCACTTTCCCTGTGCACAACACCTGTTGGAGTTAGAATAGTAATTTTGACCCTATCCACCATCCAGTACTTTCCTGTGCACAACGCTTGTTGGAGTTAGATTAGTAATTTTTACCCCTCCACCATCCAGCACTTTCCCTGTGGCCCATACCTGTTGGAGTTAGAATAGTAATTTTTACCCTCTCCACCATACAGCACTTTCCCTGTGCATTAAACCTGTTTGAGTTAGAATAGTAATTTTGACACCCACCACCATCCAGCCCTTTCCCTGTGCACAACACTTGTTGGAGTTAGAATAGTAATTTTTACCCCTCCACCATCCAGCACTTACCCTGTGCATAACTCTTTTGGAATTAGAATAGTAATGTGTTCCCTCTCCACCATCCAGCACTTTCCCTGTTGCCCACAACTCTTGGAGTTAGAATAGTAATTTTTACCCTCTCCACCATCCAGCACTTTCCCTGTGCACACTTGTTGGAGTTAGAATAGTATTTTTACCCTCTCCACCATCCAGCACTTTCCCTGTGCACCAGACCTGTTGGAGTTCGAATAGTAATTTTTACCCTCTCTACCATCCAGCACTTCCCCTGTGCACAACACCTGTTTGAGTAAGAATAGTATTTTTACCCTCTCCACCATCCAGCACTTTCCCTGTGCACCAGACCTGTTGGAGTTCGAATAGTAATTTTTACCCTCTCTACCATCCAGCACTTCCCCTGTGCACAACACCTGTTTGAGTAAGAATAGTCATTTTTACCCTCTCCACCATCCAGCACTTTCCCTGTGCACAACACTTGTTGTAGTTAGAATAGACATTTTTAGCCCCTCCTTGTGATTTTTTGTTTTTGAAAAAGACTTACTTTGCACATACAATTTACTATGATATAGTTGACTTTTTAATTGAAAATTGATTTAAAATATGAAATTAGTTGCAAGCGAATCAACAAACTTTCTGAAAAGTCTTTAATTACCTTTATTCTGGTTTTTTGTTCTTGAAAAATAAATAGATTTGTGTCAAGTTGGTGTGAAGCGATTATGCTGATTTTTTTTTTTACAAGAATAAAAGAAATTTAACGAATAAATAGATATGATACCATTTATTAACTTGTTAAAATAATAGATAGAAACAGTTTACCTTTTGTTTGGATGGGTATTGACGATAAAATAGACAGGCAGGTTTGGTTGTAGAGAAATTAGATTTTCTTTTTCTTAGGTGTCCTTTTGAGAACAAGAAAAAGTATGTATTTTTTTCTGTTTATCTATCCATATTAAATGTAAAAATCAAATATGTATTAGCTCGTAAATATAATAATCTACAGCAGATGCCACTTTTCAAGAGTCAAACACCTTCAGGACTAGGCACAGTTTTTAAAAGCACTAACACCATCTAGAATATTCCATGTTGACAACACAAGTTACATTAAGAACAGAAAAACACATGTCTATCCGCCCCTCAATCCAGCCACCATCCCGCACTTTCCTTGACTCCATCACCTGTGTGTTTGAATTTTTAATTTTGCACCCCCTCCATCCAGCACTTTCCTTATAGCCAACAGCTGTAAGAGTTGGAATTCGTATTTTGAGGACCACCTTCCATCCAGTTCATTCTATTTTGCTTACGCCTGTTGGAGTTAGATTAGTATTTTTACCCATCACCACCATCCATCAGTTCCCATGTACTCAACACATGTCGGAAATGGAATACTTATTTTAAATTCTCCCCCCAACCCTTCCCCCTCCCAGCCATCATGCCTTACTCGTTCTATGGCCAACACCTTACAGAGTAGGAATAGTAAATTTAAATTTCCCCACCATGCAGCACTTATCCTGTGAGAAACACCCTTTATTTACCAATATTCTTGTTTGCGCTTCCTCTAATTCAAAATGAGGTGAGTCTACTTCTTGTGATGCGAAAATCCTGAAATGAAATTTTGTAGAATTATTTAAATGTATTAAATATTTTGATAAGACACAATTTTTTAACTTGTTTATTTAAAAGTTAGAGTAAGTTTACCTTGTGTTTTTTTGGCTTTTGAAGTTGTAATCTTCTGTCAGCTTAGACTGATCTGAAATTCGATTTTCCTCTTTTAGCCTGATCTGTTGACATGTTGGAAAATATTATTTATGTTTATCTTTCATTTTTAAAAGTAACAAATTAGATATTTCATAGCTTATAAATATACTAAAATACATCATTTGCCAATTTTCATAAGCAAAACACATTTTGGACGTGTGAAAGAATATTTGTGCCCCATTACCCTCATAATATTCATTTTTTGCAACACATCTTGCATTTTAAATAGTAATGATTACCCACAACAGCATCTAGCGGTTTACCTATGTCAAACACCTGTAAATTTAATCAAAGTAATCCTCCCCTACCTCCAAAACCAAACCACCTGTTTCCCTGTGACCAACTTGTGTCTGACATTGAAAACTAGTTTTCAGATTTTCTCCTGCATCCTGGTCTATCCCTGTGGCACACACCAGTGGGAGTTACAATAGTCAATTTTACTCCCCACCATCCTGCGCATTCCCTGTGCACAACACCTGTGGGATTTGGAATTCAAATTAAAATGCCCCCAAACCATCCTTCACTTTCTTTATGGCCTACGCAAGTTGGAGATAGATTATTATTCTTTACAGCTACCACCAAACAGCACTTTTTCTTGTGCTCATAACATGTCGAAAAATGACTTCCATTTTTGATGTTACCAAGCCGTGCCCCCCTCATACTCCTCTAGTATTCCCTTTTCGCCTACACCTGTGAGAGTTTGTAAAGTAATAGTTTGGTATTAAAAAAAATACACAAGTATTAATTATAATACTCATAATAAAAATTAGTCAGGCATCCAAAAACCCATATTTCCATTTCATTCCGTTCCCATGGGTTAGGTTATAATTTAGTCATCCGCCGTTTTAAAGAAATACAAGGTATAAGTACATTGCCATTATTTAATAGTATAAAAAAGCATGTTTAAATGATTTAAATATATTATTCAGACTTTTCAATATTCAAAACTATCATAAAAAACTTACTGATTATTTGTTTTGTCTTTCGGCTTCACTGTTAAAATTCAGCGGAAATTCATCTGAGTTCACAGACAAATCCTGTTAAAATATTATCCATTTAACTCACTGTCTTTCTTGTATTCATTATAGTGTTACTTACTTGAGACAGTAGATGGCACTGTTTAACTAGCGATAGGGTCAATGTCTCTCTCTCTCTGCAAAAATGCGTGTGGACTCTGTGAAAGTCAGTACTCCACTGAAATCAAAATGGTGGACGGCTTGTTTTATATGTTTTTGGAGTCTAATCGTAAAATTAAAGTAAAAGTTATTTTCTGACTAAACGTATAATTTAATTTATGTGATTAACAATTCATTTTAATTGCGTGGTCATCTGGAATGTCAGCCATTTTGTGTTGTTATTGGTTAAGGAGGTTGAGTAAAAATAGTGGAAGGACTTGCTTTATATCGTAAGTTAATATGCTGGGTGAATTATCTTACTTGGGAAAATGTATACATCGCTATTACGTAAAATTATTGGTTTTAAAAATAATTTAATCAATATATTTCGGATTTTAGTGCTCTATGTTTATGAGAAAAAAAGTTTTTGAAATAAAGCTCGGATGTAAAAATGTACAAATTGAAATAACATTTTTTTAAAAAGAGTAATAATTCTAATACCCGAGTATTAAGAAAAATACCCAAGTATTAATTTTAATTACCATATTTTAAATTACTCGCCCACCCAAAACCCCTAATTCCCATACATCCCGTCCCAGGGGTTTAGGTTACTTTTTCAATTATTTTATAGATTATCGCAACTAAAATTGCGTTGCAATGGTATGCGTTGTTTTTGTGAACGTTGTAAAACCTTTTTAAATGCATTTCTATTCTTTTGCGAAATAAAGGTATGCAAAATAAAAACTTGCGTTGTAATGGTATTTGCTAACTAAAAACTTCATTGTAAAAGCATGCGAAGTATTGCTTAGCGTTGTAACAACATATATTCCTCCAGCGGTGTATAATACTATACTTGTGTGTCTCTTCAGTAGATTGTGCTAAGCGTGTACTGTGGAATTAATAGAGTCCAATATATCCGCTCTCCTAGATGGGGCGCTGAACAGTAGTTTCAGAAGGGGGGCAGGCCTAGCTGCCACCCTTTCGATTTTCAGGTGAGGCAGGGTATCATCCTGATGCACACAGTGGTAGGCATGCGAGCATTGCGCCAACTTGTTATAAAGCTCTAAATCTGGAGCCCCTAATCCCCACATGGAATAAGGGAGAGTGAGAACATTCCATTGGGCGCGAGGCTGTTTACCTGACCATACCAATTTCACCAATAGTGATTTAACGGTCTTAAAGAAATGTGAGGGGAGGACCATAGGTACATTGAGGAACCAGAATAAAAATCTGGGTAGCACCACCATTTTCATCAGGGAGACACGTCCCAGGGGCGACAAAGGCAAGCGAATCCAACGCTCCACCTCATCTTCAATTTTGCAATTGCCTTTCCGTAGTTTTCTGTGAAAACCATTTCTGAAGATGTATGCACCTGTATTCCCAGGTAATGTACCGAGTCAGTAGTCACGGGAATTCCAATTCAATGTGCTCCATGACTGGCGTCAGTGGGAAAATGGTGGACTTTGTCCAATTTATTTTAAGACCAGAAAATTCCCCGTAGCGCACTACCTCCCTCACAACTGGGTACAGATTCGTTTCAGGATCTCTGATGTACAGGAGTGTGTTGTCGGCATATGCAGAGACAATCAGGTTATATCCTGGGAACCCAATGCCCCTATGCCCATGATATTCTCTGAGGGCACAGGACAGCAGTTCAGCTATTAAGGCGTAAAGAAGTGGGGATAACGGGCAACCCTGACGAGTGCCTCTGGAGATTTTAATCCGGGCTGTCACCAGATTTCCGATCCTGATCCTGGCTGTAGGGGCATGATATAATACTACCACTAATTGTAAAAAGACGTCTCCTAAGCCCATCCTCCGCAATACTTCTGACATAAAGGACCATTCTACGGAATCAAAGGCCTCCTCTGCATCCAGGAAGACTGCTGCCGCTTTAATCTCTGGTTTCGTGTGTTGTACCGCCCCAAACACCGTACGTAAGTTGTATGTCAGAGTGTGCTCCAGTACAAATCCGGCTTGCTCAGGCCCAACCAGTTGTGGAACCAGCAGGGCTAAGCGATTAGCCAACACTTTAGCGAATAGTTTAGTATTAACATTGAGAAGCGAGGGGACTGTATGAGGAGCATTCGTTAGTAGGTTTATTTGGTTTCAGGAGGGTTACTATCAATGCCTCTCGCATAGAGGGGGCATCTCCCCGTACTCACCCATCTCCCCAAACAGGGTAGTCAAGTGCGGCAGCCGGATGTCCTTAAACTCCTTGTAAAAGGCTACAGTGAGACCGTGTAAACTCCGGCGCGCTACCAGAGCGCATAGTCTTCAAAGCAGTTAGAATTTCCCACGATTCCAGCGGTCTCATAAGGTATTCCCTTTGAACATCAGCCAGCCATGGTAGTTTAATATGTTCTAGGTACTCTAGTATTGCTGCGTTATCAGTAGACCCTTTGGAGCAATACAGCTCAGAGTAGTGTAGGCCAAATCTATCGGCTATGCCTGCCGGGTCTTTAATTGCTTGACCTGTCGTTGAGTGTAGTTCAGAGACTTCTGCAGTCTCCCTTCTGCCTTGCTGCAGTGCTGCCACAGTCGCCCCAGGTCTCTCACCCTCCCCGTATGTTTTAGCTGTCGCATATTTTCCCATGTGTTTGACCTCACTATCTGCTACTTCGTGGTGCTCCTCTAATGTCTTTTTGTATTCTTCAATGTTCAGATCATCTCCACCTGCCAATGCCTCACGCTCAATCTCAGCAAGTTGTTTTTCAAGTATTTCTAATCTCCCTCGTAATGCTCAAAGGACCCCTGAGTGCTTTGCTATAGCTATCCCCCATATATAAACCTTAAAGGCTTCCCAAACAGTGGCAAACTGGCTGACCGAGCCTAAATTGGTTGCAAAGAAAATCTCAATGGCTTCCGATAGTTCAGTTTTAAAAACATTGTCTAGCAATGAATATGGAGGGAAATGCCATGTGAATGGGACTGGTTTCTTCAACAGCCATTCAATAACTATTTGTACAGGTGAGTGGTCAGAGTATGAACGAGGGTGTATCGTGCAGTCCAGAACGGAGTTGAGTAGTGTTCTGGAAATAAACCATCATTCTATTCTTGTGTGCAGATTGTAAGATGCGGAATAGTGGGTAAAGCCTCCCACCCCCGGCGAGCGCACGCGCCATGCGTCTACTATGTCTAATTGGGTGATAGTATCTATAATAGTTTTGGCTGCAGCTGATGGACGCATGGCAGAGCCCCCAAGCGATCCAGAGTTGTATCTAGTGTGCAATTGAAATCCCCACCCCATATTAGCAGAAGGGAGGTGTCTCATTGTAATCTATCCAGAATGTCTCGGAAAAATTGCGGGCTGTCGTAGTTTGGGCCATATGTATTAGCGACTAGTAGGTCCATACCCCGCCCCCTCACCTAGAAATGACATACCTGCCCCCATTGTCTGACTCAATAGCCTCTATGGTGATATCAGACTTAGGATTGACCCATGTGAGTACCACCCTTGCGTGGGTGGAAAAGCCGGCCGCGTAAAAATGACCATCTTATCGCCTACGTGTAAGCAATTTGCTATCTATGGGTAAGTGAGTCTCCTGCAGGAGTGCAATGTCTATACCATGTCTAGTGAGATAAGCTAGTACTTTCCATAGTTTTCTGAAGTAGTTAAGGCCCCTCACATTCCATGTGAGGAATCTCATCGTTCTACTCTGGCCTGGCACTATGATAGTTTTAACTTGCTATATCTGAGCAAATGGTGACTATCTTGCTATACCATATCTTTACTTGCAGTGCCTCCTTCCCGGAGGAGCATATACTACCTTTAAGTACACTGTGATCATTCTCTTGAATCAACAAAACTTCCCTCCCCTCCCATGCCATGTCGCCCCCAACTTGACATGTACGAAGTCCCTCCCCCTAACTCTAAGAAATTTCTGGCATCCTGTCAGTTTAGTGGGTAACACGCGAGGGCGGATGTTGCCTCTTCACCGCATAGTACTCCACTTCAGTGTGGATCTGGTCTAGCCATCTAAACCAATAGTGGACATTTAGCATATGACAAAGTGAAGTATAACATCAATGTGTGCATCGAGTGCCACCCCCTCCCACATAGACTGCCAATTGGTATGGGTTCTGGCAGTAGCTGCGCACAATTGGGCCAAGATCATGTTTGGTATAACCATATTAAACCAATGTTGGCATTAAAGTACGAACTATAATGTCTCCTTGCCCTTCCGTGGGAGCTAGGACTAGCTCTCTTTGGCAGTAGACATCTCGGTGCGTTTACCATTTCCATCTGCCTGTTACATGTCATAGCGGGCTCACACCAGTTGTTCTTGCTAGTCTTGTTCATCAAGTGCACCCCCGTTGCCTCAGATAGTTTTTCCGTTTCTTCTTTTCATGCAACTGGTTTAACATAGTCCTTGAGGGCTTTCTGCAGGGATTTGGAGTCTAGGAATATCTTAGGCTTCTCATGCATGATGACTCTAAGCCTGGCAGGGTAAAGCAGCCTTTTCTTCAGGGGCGCAAATTGTCGTCTAGCCTCCATCACCTTCATAGTGAAGTCCGGATATAGTGAAATCGTATTGTAAATCCCTTATTTCTCTTGCCTGTCGTAATGCCGAGTCTTGATCTCTATAATTTAGGAGTTTAGCAATGATGGGGCGAGGCGGTGCACCTGTGGGAGGCCTAGGTCCAAGGGAGCGGTGTGCTCGCTCGACGACAGACATAGTGGAGAAGGTATCTCGGCCCAACAGCGTAACCAGCAGCTTCTCGATAAACACTTCCATATTGCCTGTGGGCGTTGATTCCGGAAGGCCAGTGATTCTAATATTGCTTCTCCTTGACCTGGCTTCTAAGGCTTCAGTTTTGTCCTGTATGACAGAGAGGAGCTTCCCAAATTGCTTTTGTACCGAGTCTGCCTCCGTTTGAGTTTCCTCTATTTCAGTTACTCGCCTCTCTGCCATATCAAGTCGTTTGGCATGTTTATCAAGTCTCTCGGACATGCGGTCCATGCAGTAGGACAGTCAATCAATCTTCCCGTCTATGGTGGACAGGCTCTTTTGCATGGCTGTGAGTATTTGGCGCAGTTCTCCAGCCGGCTCTTCTTCCATCTCCCCCGGTTCATCAGGTACGTGGGTGTCACAAGCCTCTTTGCTCCTTGATTTTTGCTGCTCGAACTGCAGCTTGGTCTGTGTTCTGTCTACCTTGCCCATTTTGATGTGGATATGAGCCCGATCACTGTATGTCTCCTCACTGAGTGCGTTGCTATCAAAGCGCAGTGCGTGGAAGGTCAAGGGTGTCAGTCTGGTTCTTCTACTCAGCGCTACACACGGTCGGCCACTAGATCGGCAGTCCGCAGGGCGCTATCTGTTGGCGTTTACTCTATAGACTGAATGGTCAGCTTTCGCTCGCAAGGGTGGTAGGGGCCTTGTCAATCCTCGTTCTGGAGCCACCTCCTGCCCCACTCCGTAGGTAGATGCTTGTGCTCCTTAGGCTGACTATGTGGTGAGTTTACTTGTGCTTTGGGTGAGTAAGCACGGGTGATACTCTAGGTCTCCTATGATGCTTGGATGACTTCTTAGGTGTGGATTTATGGAGCAAATTGATTTCCGATTGCCTTCTCCCTTTGTGCATAAGTAAGGGGCAGATCACACATCAGTACATTCCTTGCTGCCCTCCAGTGCATGCCGTTCAGCACTCAGTCTAAGCTGCAATCGCGCCTCAATCCAGGTCAGGCTTCAGAAGGGGAAAGCGTGGCAGGGCTGGTCACTCTAGGCGCCCAGTCTCACCTTAGTTTATGCCTCCAGGCTATCGCTACACGTCGTGCACTCCCGTGTCAGCGTGACCTGTACTGCCAGGTCGCTGCTGCATTCGGCCCTGGTAAATATGTGCAATAGCTGTGCACGCACTTGCCGATGCATTCGATCCAGGCCGGGGACTCACTGCTATTTCCGGCGCCGTCTCAGGCCCCGAGGGTAGGCTCTGCCAGGGCCTCGGCGGCAGCGCCGCACAATCTCCGACTCCACAATCTCCGACTCCACAATCTCCGACCCCACCGCAGATCAGCCGCCCTACAGGGGTAGTGCCAGAGCCGCGCTGGCAAGCACTGCAGGTCAGCGGTCCCAGCCCAATCCGGCTCAGTCCGGCAGCTCCGTTCAGTGGGGATGTCAGAAGACGCCGGCTCCGCCGCACCACGCACCTCATCTTCGGTCGCACCCTCGAGGCCTCAAGATCAGCGCCAGGCCGCTATGGCTCACCGCACTCCAGGTGCACCCCGCAGGACCTTCAAGGTATCGATCAAAGTAAGGTGCATATCTCGGTGCGCTGTTTTATCTGCTAAATTGTCAGGATTCCTGCGGGATTAGTTTGATGGCTTGCAGAGCGCATTCAAGCCGCTGCCATCTTGCACCCTGGCAAGCTCCGCCCTCCCTCTCATTTGCTGATTTTAAACACAGTGTGGGGTTTACTAATGGTAAGTATGTCAGTAGTTTTTGCCTCCATCGGGATGGGCTGTTATTTGTCTTTTTAAAACGTCGTGCATTATCCCATTAGTATGTTCACTATCTTTTGTCTGGACTCAGTGCCCTATGCTGACAATGTATTACTATTCCTATGATTCTATTATTTATGGGTGTACTCAAATTTAGCATTCCCTCCATGTACTGCATTTCTAGGCTAAGTGCCCATAATACTTCTAGGTACCATTATAGTATTGATATTTGAAGGGGCTTGTATATTGCACCCTCTCATTAATACTGATTTCCTGGTGATTTCTATATATATATATATACCAAAGTTCATTTTGATCCTCGAGTTAACTTTACCTGACTTCAGGCCTCAACTGAAAAATTGGGTTTTAACCTTGTAGGAAGGCTGTTTCTTTCTTCTGCAGGTGTGTTATCATGCTTCTTGTTAGCTAGAGAAAGATTTATTGTTTTAAAAGACAACTGATAGTGAGACTTGCAGGGAGGACGTTGGCAGCAAACTTGTTGAATTAATCTATTTTATTTATTTATATAGCGCACTAATACCCAAAGGCGTCTAGGCGCTAACATCCAAACCTCCTACCAGCCAAGGGGAATTAAAGAGACAAAACTGAACACTGATATGCATAGGCCTAGAAAAGCCAGGTCTTCAGACCCTTCCTAAACTATCTCAAGTCCGGTACATTTTTCAGTGAAAGTGGCAATTGATTCCAAAGTCTGGAGGTAATGTGAAAAAAACTTTTACCACCCCAGTTTGACAAACGCGCCTTGGGAACCTCCACCAGCCGATGGAAGGAAGACCGCAGCATTTAGGGGGAGAGTACCAACGAAAGTGGTCAATCAAGTATAAAGGACCCTGATTGTGCAGCGCTCTGAAAGCAATGCAGAGAGCCTTAAATGTAATCCTTCTTTCCACCGGAAGCCAGTGAAGCGAGTTTAGCGCCCCCTTTACAGAAGCGTATTTAGGGAGTTTGAATAACAGGCGGGCGGCTGAGTTCTGCAGGACTTGCATCTTAAAAAGGAGGGCTTTATTGATTCCAATCAGAAGACTGTTACAGTAGTCCAGCTTAGATAATACTAACGCCGAGACTACTGTTTTCTGCAGGTCAGAAGGTATGAATCGAAAGATTTTCCTCAAAATCCTCAACGAATACTAGATGGCTGATGTAGTAGCGTTCACATGGTGGGAGAATGAGAGAGTGGTGTCAAAGATGACTCCCAGATTCCTTGCCTTAGGGACAGGAGTTGGGAGGGGCCCAAGTTTGCTGGGCCACCAGTCAGAGGACCAATGAGAGACATCTCTGCCAAAAAGAAGAACCTCCATTTTATTGGAGTTCAACTTAAGGCAGTTCTCAGACATCCATCTATTTACCTGTCCCATACAGGCATAAAAGTTGTCAGTAGTACTACAAGAGTCCTCTGAAATGGATACTATAATATGAGTGTCATCGGCGTATGACACCATGGCAAAGCAAAAGGATTTGATAAGCCTGGCAAGAGGAACCTCATATAAGTTCAAAAGGGTCGGACTGAGAGACGAGCCCTGTGGGACCCCACAAGGGAGAATAAAATTCTGTGAGCTCAGGCCATCCTTCTCCACAAATTGTTCACAGTTAGAAAGGAATGAGTTAAACAGTCGTAGGGTGGTGCCAGCAATTACTATGTCTTGAAAGCGACGTAGTAGAAGGCCATGGTCCACCGGGTCGAAATCTGCTGACAAATTCAGAAGGATCAGTGCTGCCATGCCTCCTTTGTCTACCGAGCGTCTGATCTCTTCGGCTGCTGTAATCAGTGCAAGCTCAGTGCTGTGCCCATCCCGGAACCCATATTGAGATGGATCCAGTATGTCATTGTCATTAATAAACCGAGTAAGTGCTTGATTCATATATTTCTTAAGAACTTTTGATGGCAATGGGAGGCGAGCTATTGGACGGTAGTTGCCAGGGTCAGTTTTGTCCAGATTCGTTTTTTTTAATAGTGGGAAAATGGAGGTCTTCTTCCATAATTTAAGGAAAAATACCCGATTGAAGCACAAGATTAAATTGTTCTGTAAGATAATCAGCTATCGGTTCGATTGCCGAAATTACAATTTTGGGGTGACACAGATCCAGTGGCGAACCCGATTTGGCAGTAGCAAGAAGTTTAACCACCTGCTCGTATGTCATTGGTGGAAACTCAGCAAAGAGAACAGGATCTGGGTGGCTAACCTTAGACCCTGGAAGATCTTGATAACATGCCACCTGGGTTGAATTCAATGTAAACTTGTCATAGATATCACGAACCTTGCTACAAAAGGTGGAAGCCAGCATGTCGCAAAAGGCTTGGTCTGGAGTATTCTCTGTATGGACCTGCACTTGGCTATGTTTTTTCACTGTGGCAAACAGTTCTTTGGTATTGTTCTTGGCTTTGCTAATAGTCTCTGAAAAATACATCGTTTTTGCAGAGTAAATCATCTCTTTATATTGGGCGAGTAATTCCTTGTAGTGCTCTTTTTCCTTGGGATCATACTTCAGTCTCCAGCGCCTTTCTTGCCTGCGGCACTGCCTTTTATGAAGTTTGAGCTCCTCCGAAAACCATGGTTCAGTGGGGATTGACCTGATACTTTTTCCTGATTTGATGGGGACGGTTGCCCGTACTGCCGACCCAATCCAGTCATGATAGTCTAGGGCTGCTTTCTCTGGAGTACATGCTAGGGATGGTCTATTGCGACAGAGTTCAGATAGTAACTCAGTGTGATTGAGGCGATGCCAAAGAAAGCGACTCTGTCTTGTGGTAGGCAACTGCTTATTGCCTGCCGATCATGGCAAGGTCAAAGTGAGCTGTGTGGTCAGACCACAGAAGTTGCAAGGTGCTTTTAAACTTCAAAAGCGGACAGCCAGAGAAGACTGCATCTAGTAGATGACCGGTTCTATGGGTAGGACCCTCTGTCAGCTGTGTCAGACCAACGCTCGAAAGAAGGTCCGTCAAAGCCTTCGAGTCGTTGTCCTGCACGTTATCTAAGTGAAAATTCAGTTCCCCAAGTATGGTGTAGTCCTGGAAGTTCACTTTATATTCTAATAATTGCCCCAGGGATTGAAGGAAATTAGCCCGAGGTCCAGGTGGGTGGTAGATCAACATCCCGTTAAAAGAATGAGTATGATTATTAGCTAATTGGAAAGCGAGTGCTTCACAGGATGCTCCTGCCGGAATATCATTGAAAATAGCTTTTAAATAGTTCCTATAGACAACTGCGAGCCCCCCACCTTTTTTCCCTCTACGGTACTTCCTAAAGATGGCAAAACCAGGTGAAATGGCCATCACCAGGTCGGGCCCTGAGGCTTCATCAGCCCAGGTTTCTACCACGAATAAAATGTCAAGCCTCTGCTCTTCGACAAAATTGGCAAATTCAAACTTATGTTTGATGAGTGAACGTGCATTAAGTAGTGCACACTGAAGCCTTGACTGAGCCTTAAAGGTTATCCCTATAAAAGTACTTTTGATATTAGAAAGCTCTAGGTTACATATGTGGCAAACAGAACGTGTGACACTATTGAGACTAGGGCCTATACAGTGCAAACTGGGGATTGATAAGGCCAACAAGGCCTCACGGGTGTAGGTATACATAATAGTGAGCTTACCTAAAACCGGCAGCGTGGCTGGCACTGTGCGTGGTCCGTGCGCGGACGGGTGCAGATGGGTTAGCCGCACGCCGGCGGCGCGCCCACTGGGCGCGTCCGCTGCACGTCCGCATCAGGGCCAATTAAATAGGGACCGGAACAGCCTACATTGTGAAGCTGAACCGTCAACCACCAGCCGCCCCAATATGGCGGCCGTCTCTTTCCTGCCTGTTCTCGCCACAACAATCGGCAGAAAAACGCTGCGGTGGACCGGAAAACGGCCAGAAAGTGAGGTAGGTGCAATTAAAAAATAAAATGAGCTAAAATGCTAAAAGCCATTACTAAAAATTCATTACTGACTGGGAGGCTAAAAGGCGAGCTAAGCGCGAAATACAGATAGTGCAAATCAAGCAATGGGCAGCATAGGCAAATTCAGGAACAATAAATATAAAACAATGAGCAGCTAATTCGTCCGAGGCTGGAGAAACAGGACACCGAGCGTGGCAGGCCGGTGGTCAAAGAAGGCCTTCTGTTTACCATGTACCAGGATGATGAGGTGCCCAAGGTTGCCAGCTGCAAGCTTGAATTCAAGGAGATGGGAACTTAAGGGAGGATGCCAACTCACCACAACCATAGCAATTTGATTGGTTCTTGGTGGTGAGAAGAGAGATATGAATGTTTTTGAATCTACTGTTATATGTAATTGATATTCCTGTAGTTAGGCAGACTTTTTCCAGACTTTGAGAGGGAATAAATCTCTCTCTCTCTGAACCTCTTTGTGTGTAAAGCTTCATGCTGAACACTTCATTATTTTGCTAAACTTCTGCGGGAGTTCTATTCTGTGCTGACACCTTCTATGCTCCCTGAATAGAATTCCCCATCAGAAGATTGTTGGAAAATGGCCCTCTCTGCAGGGTCACCCCAAACATTTTTCCTACCTCCTCCACTTTTTCTGACCTCATTTGTATTGGCTTTAGGACTCAGAGCACTTTACCACTGATAACCAGTGCTATAGTGCATGTGTTCTCTACTTAAAGTGTGGTGACATTGGCTTAGCCACAATTGGCAGGTAAGTAGTCAGAATATCCAGTATCTATTATAGTTTTGACATAATATTGAGTTAAAAATATAGTATAAAATATCGATGTAAAAAATATCTATGTATATAATATCGATTTTGTGTGTTGTGAAAAATATCGTTGTAAAAAATATCGATTCTTAAAATATCGTTAGTAAAATATATTGTTTTACAATTTCTTTTTTATTTTGTAATATGTTTGTAAATGAATTAAAAAAAATGTATAATAATTTTTAGGAGCGGGATGTTGGGTTTATAGGGGATAAAAGGTGTGGAGTGTTTTAAAAAAATTGGGGAAAAATTTCAAATTTATTTAAAAATTTAAATTGAGTGTATATTATTTATTTAGGGGCGGGATGTTGGGTAAATAGGGGATAAGGGTGGGGAGTGTTTTAAAAATTTGAAATTTAAATTGAAAAAATAATACAAAAAAATGTATATGAAATTATAAATTTATTTTTCAGGTGCAGGATGTTGGGTTTATAGGGGATGAGGGTGGGGAGTGTTTTAAATATTTTTGGGGAAATTTAAAAAATATTCTATAATTGAAATTTAATTTTATAATTTTTTTATGAGTGAGTTTTATGAGTGAGATTTTGTGTTGATAGGGGATAAGGGTGGGTATTTTTTTGTTACTAACTTTCCAAAATTTAGAAAAAAATGAAATTTAAAAAAATATATATATAAATGAATTTATGAGTGTAATATGGCATTTATTGTGTTTAAGGGTAGTAAGTGATTTTAAAATGTATTGATCTTAATTTTTAACAATTTATAATTTATTTTTTAAATTTAATTATTGGAGTACTGGGATGTTGTGTTTATAGTGGTTGAAGTTGAGAATGTTTTAAGTTCATTAAAATGTAATTTTGTTACATTTAAATTTTATATTTATTTAACATTTTTTAATTTATTAATGAGAATAATTATTTTGTATTTAATTGGTTATTATTTTTTATTTGGTAAAAATGTTAACTTTTTTGCATTTTTAAAAGGAAAATATGGATATTAATATTTATATGTCTCATATATTTTAACATATATTAAAAAAAATACTATGCAATGTATATTTAATTATAGTAAAATACATATGTTTAGTGTGTAGTATCTTACAAGAGTTTATATAGTTGCTATTGGGAATAGTATATTATATATGTTTAGTGTACAGCACCTTCCATGATTTTATGTATTTTGGAGTGGGAATAGTAATTTATATATGTTTTGTGTCCAGCACCTTCCCTGATTTAATGTAGTTTGGAGTGGGAATAATAAATTATATATGGTTAGTGTCCAGCACCTTCCCTGATTTAATGTAGTTTGGAGTGGGAATAGAAAATTATATATGTTTAGTGTCCAGCACATTCCCTGATTTAATGTGGTTTGGAGTGGGAATAGTAAATTATATATGGTTAGTGTCCAGCACCTTCCCTGATTTAATGTAGTTTGGAGTGTGAATAGAAAATGATATATGTTTAGTGTCCAGCACCTTCCCTGATTTAATGTAGTTTGGAGTGGGAATGGTAAAATATATATGTTTAGTGTCCAGCGCCTTCCCTGATTTAATGTAGTTTGGAGTGGGAATAGTAAATTATATATGGTTAGTGTCCAGCGCCTTCTCTGATTTAATGTAGTTTGAAGTGGGAATAGTAAATTATATATGTTTAGTGTCTAGCACCTTTCCTGATTTAATGTAGTTTGGAGCGGGAATAGTAAATTGTATATGTTTAGAGTCCAGTACCTTCCCTGAGTTATTATAAATTGGAGTGGGAACAGTAAATTACATATGTTTAGTGTCCAGCACCTTCCCTGAGTTATTATACATTGGAGTGGGAATAGTAAATTATATATGTTTAGTGCCCAGCACCTTCCCTGAGTTATTATAAATTGGAGTGAGAATAGTAAATTATATATGGTTAGTGTCCAGCACCTTCTCTGATTTCATGTAGTTTGGAGTGGGAATAGTAAATTATATATGGTTAGTGCCCAGCACCTTCCCTGATTTAATGTAGTTTGGAGTGGGAATACTAAATTATATATGGTTAGTGTCCAGCGCCTTCCCTGATTTAATCTAGTTTGAAGTGGGAATAGTAAATTATATATGTTTAGTGTCCAGCACCTTTCCTGAGTTATTACAAATTGGAGTGGGAATAGTAAATTATATATTGTTAGTGTCCAACGCCTTCCCTGAGTTAATATAAATTGGAGTGGGAATAGTAAATTATATATGTTTAGTGTCCAGCTTCTTTCCTAACTTAGGGGTCGATTACGATGGCGGACGGAAAATCCCTCCGACCGCCGTGCTCGCGGTAACAAAAACGTCCGATTGTACCGCAGCATTTCCGCCGGTCAGATTACAATGCAAAGCACGTAAAGACCATCCTCGGCGGACGCAATTCACAAACGTCCGTCTGCCACAGTCGGAAAAGCTGCAAATCCAACTGCGCGGTCGGGGAAAGCTGATCAATGGACCAAAAAGGCTGCACTTCCCGCGGAATGATCGCACGGCCAATTACGATGAGACAGCGGAGCTGGTGTAATGCTCATGGCTGTTCCGACCACTGCGGTCGCACTCAGGCCCAATGAATGGCGGAAGGAACAAACTTCACTACAATGCTCAAAGTGTGCCAGTATTATCCGCATCCGTCAATAACATCAGACACGCACCAATTACACACCACAAATGCATTGCTGAAATGAAAGCCATGGTCAGCATGGAAGATACACCTGGTGGTCATCACTCATGTGGACACACCCACATACCACAGTACAAAACCAACCCCTTCCTGGACTAGCATCCTTTGCAAAATAGGCACAGAGAGAGGCAGAGATACAGAGAGAGACAGGACACCATTTTGTCACACAGCACACCATCGCACCATCACAACTCCACACACCACCACTTCACATCCACACACCTGACACACCTCACACATCCTCATTACCACCTTGCACCCTGCACCTTTCATACATTTGCACCATGCCCAATCCCAAAATGCCCAAATTCACAGACACAGAGTTGAAAGTGCTGGTAGATGAAATAATCAGGGTAGAACCACATTTGTATTGGAACCTGGTCCAACAGCCACCCATTGTGCGCAAAAATCAGATGTGGGCTAGAATCTTCAACAAAGTCAATGCAGTAGGGACCACCCTACGCACACTGCGTGGGATCAAAAGGCGGTGGACCGACTTCAAGGCCCGGGTCAAGGCTCGGGCACAGAGGAACCATGAGGCGGGCCAAAGAACTGGTGGCAGCCCTCCCATTCCACCACTAACATTCACCGAATGGGAGGAGAAGGTGCTTGCCACACTGCATCCCGAGAGTCTCACCGGAATCGAGGAGGGGGTAAAGGCCGGTAAGTACAAACAAAAAGAGGGGGCGGAGCTAGCCGAGCTACGAGATGGATGCAAGCTGAAAGAGCTCCTCTCGGATGCCCGCAGAAACATAAGAACAGACGGCACAAATGAGCCGATAACACTCGCACCAACAGATCACTCCACTATAATCAAACGCTCGATGTCATCGACTGCAAAAATGGACTTGAAACACCTTGGAACCGCAGCATGGAAACTGGAAATGTCTGTGGCCTAAAGCGCGCCGCGGCAACTGGACGCCGGGCTGAAGTGTTTCACGCATCCAGGACGTACGGCACGTCGGCCGGTGAGGGTGGCAGCCGAGTGCCCGGTCCGGGGCCCTGACTCGGGAGAACACTCCGCGCACTGTGAAAACTGGGAGAGGAAGTTGGTGCCTGGCGACCCCCACCCCCCGATGGTGAAGACATCAGCCTGTAATCGGACGGTGAGAGAAAGCGGAGGGTGATGCGCATCGACGCGCGGTGCAAACTGCGTAGCGGGGGGCCGCGCTGATATCGCTTCAACATCGAAGGGAATAGAAGCATAGGCTGCATACCAGGGCACATTGCGGCTGGAGAATACCACGAACCACCGATCTCCGGTGCGGCTCGCTGAGACGGGGACGCAAAAGTGGTGAGATACGCAGGAGCAGACCTGGGCCTGGCGCGCCGGCACTGGTGAGATATCACTCTACTGAGTCCTCGGCTGAGAAGCAGACTGCGGGGGGCCCCGCGGGCTCTACGGGTACACCGGCGGGGGCCGGCTGTGAGTGCGCAGAGGCACAGGGCGGGGGCCGGTGGAGGCATCGGTGAGACCCTCCCGCTGAGACTTAACGATCAATATCCGAGGAACAGGAGCGGGTGAGCTGACAGGCGAGAATCCACCTAGCCGGCACCCCACAACACTGCGCGATTAAATCTGGCACTAACCGTATCGAAACACGGACGCCGAAGCGACCCTAGAAGGAAACGCAGTCCACCTGTGGAACCAAATGAACAACTTCCTGCCGGGAGCCAAACTACAAGTCACAGAGGGACAAAGAAAGGCGCCATAGCTGGCGGCTAGCCGGGAGCGAGACCTACCACTGGGATATACGAGCCTGCATCAGGGGATACCAAAAGTCTGAAAATGGGGAAAACAGATAAAAATCAACCAAAACTCACTTTTGACCAAACGAAAAAACCAACAGAGAACGTCACAGAAGAACAACCAACGACTGCGATGACACATACTGGCGTGACAAATGATGATGTACAGGCCATGTTTGCCACAATCCATACTGCACTCTCCAACATAGATGGCAAGATTGACACACTAACACACAGAGTAGACCGCATGTCCGAAAGAATGGACCGCCATACGGAGAGAATAGATATGGCAGAACGCCGAATATCGGATGTGGAAGATGTCAATACTCAGATGGATACCAAACAGAATAAAATGGACAAACAACTAGAAGGGCTGATGGCTAAAGCAGAAGATTTAGAAGCGAGGTCAAGAAGAAGTAACCTACGCTTGATGGGAATAGCAGAAACCACCAACACTGGACTGATGGAGAGATATGTGGAGCAGCTGCTAACCACTCTGTTAGGAAGAGATACCTTTTTGGAAGTGTTTATAGTCGAGAGGCGCACAGATCTCTAGCCCCCAAACCACCTCCAGGAGCCAGACCGAGACCCATAATTGCCAAGATACTTAATTTTAGAGACCGTGATGCGGCCCTGCGCAAAGCACGTGAACTGGGGACTTTACGCCACGAAGGCATGGAAATAGCTCTATATCCCGATTTCACACAGATGGTACAGGAAGCGCGGAGGAAATTTGGCCCGGCAAAGCAAAAACTGCGAGACCTACAGATCAATTATGCAATGCTGTACCCAGCGAGACTAAAGGTAACTGACGACGGAACCACTAAAATTTACAACGAACCTAAAGAGCTCATGAAATACCTGCAGTTGAAACAGGCACAAAGCACGAGGAGGAGATCACCCAGAGACAGACAAGGAGACCAAACGGCTCTATCAGATGTGGAATAAAGGCCATCGCTTTTGCAAGTGTTGGAACTGACAACGGTGCCCACCGAAGCCAGTGAGAGATGACGGAATACAGTTGAAGAGAAAGCTATGGAAGGCCGAGATGGTGCCAGTCCATAGTGACCAACAGGTTAAGACTGTATGTTCCGCTTAACTGGTGGGAAGTATAGAAACTATGAACACCGGCAATTATCGGAAGTGGAGTGGAATCGCAAAACAGATAAGTACCATGGAGAAATGGAGAACTATCACTGACTGAGAAATGGGAGGGTAATTACACGCTCAGAATATGTACAATGATCACCAAGGCTGAGATGAAACAAGAGCTGGTAATGTAAAGAGTCTGAAGCTCAATGTGCAACGAAATGTTAAGTAGGGCGTCCCCTTGTAGATGCCTCGAAGGGAAACTAGGCCTGGCAACTCCCGCCCCTGGTGTACACCACAACAGTTTAAATTGTTTTTTGAATTTGTATAAGAGGGATGGGGTTACAAGTTATGTTATGTATATTTGGGGATGCCTTCGCTGTCCTGAGATTAGCGAAGTGGGAGGAGGGAGGGGTGAAAACCAGAAAATACCAGACGGAGACAGACAGACAATCGAACGTTTATTTGCCCAGCGGCTACACCTAGGGCACCAGCAGACAGGGAGTATTAGAAATAGTAGACATGGATGACAGGCAGAAGGGTGAGTGGAAGATGACGCTCTTGACCTGGAATGTACGTGGGCTCCAAAACCCACAGAAAATTCGTAAAGTACTAACCTACCTCGATAGACACAAAGTGGATGTTGCTTGTATCCAAGAGACTCACATACCAGAATATAGAGAGAACAATGTAGGGCATAGATGGGCAACATACCGGGTGGCGGCCTCCTAATTACGCCAGGGGTGTTATGATACTGATTAAGAGAAATACTCCTTTTACTCCTATCGCAACTATTAAAGATGATCAGGGTAGATATGTCATAGTGCGAGGCAACTTTGGGGGCACAGATCTCACGATTATAACAGTATATGGACCAAACACTGATGACCCAGCGTTCTATGAGCACATTAGGGCTAAACTACGCGACTTACAACCCAAAGCCATTGTATGGGGGATTTTAACACTTGTCTAGACCCCGCACTAGACCGTTCAACTGGAAATGAGAGATATGGCAGGAAGGCGGCTCAGACGCTTAGAGAGGGAATGGACGAGTGGTCCTTAGTAGACGTTTGGAGACTGAGACATGCAGGACGTAAGAATGGAACCTGCACATCAACAACATATAACACTTGGTCTCGGATCGACTACTGGCTAACCACACAGGAGGTTAGCACATGGGCAACAGAAGTGGAGCACCTACCCAAAACACTGTCCGACCATGCCCCGGTAAGACTTACGCTAGCTATCCCTACACATACCCCACGACAATTCACATGGAGATTATATCCATCGGCACTATCGGACCAGGTTTACCGTAGTGAATTACGCCAAGCTATTGTGGAGTATTTTCACCAAAATACGGGATTTGTTAGCAGCACACGCACAGTGTGGGAGGCTTTCAAGACCACCATACAGGGCCATTGCATCAGTAAACACGCAGGCATACTTAAGGACATCCAACAACAACTAACTATGGTGGAACGGGATATCAGAAGCTTGGAGACAGCATATGCTGCCACACCAGATCCAAAATTGCTAGCGGATATACGGGGGAAAATAGATACATTTCATAAACTGGCAGAGGACGAGATAAAATATATCTCGCGTAAGCACATAGCAAGGAATTATGGAGAGGGAGGGAGACCGGGACGAGCCCTGGCATATAAAATAAAACCTGCGCACACTACTTCTTATATCACACAAATCACGAATGAACACGATATCCCATTATACGACACGCCTTCTATCCTAGAAAGCTTCACACAATATTACGCACAACTTTATGCCACACAAACGGTAGCTTCTACGGAAGGTATATTTGAATATCTAGGAGATATTGCGCTGGCCTGGCTGTCCGATGAGCGACGAGAGCAATTGAGTCACCATATAACAGAGGATGAACTGCGCGAGGCCATCAACTCACTTCCAAACAACAAAGCACCGGGGCTAGATGGCCTCCCAGGCGAATTTTATAAAGAATATAGAGACCTATTGTTACCCTATTTGGCCGAAATGTATGAAGAAGCCTATGAGGAAGGGCTGCTTCCAGTGTCATCACGAGAGGCCCTCTTGATAGCACTGCCCAAACCTGATAACAAACAACTGACCCGCTACCTCGAGGAGAACAACATCCTGGACCCTTCCCAGTCCGACTTCCGCAGCAACCACAGCACCGAAACCGCCCTCATCGCCGCCACCGATGACATCAGGACCCTGCTAGACAACGGAGAAACAGCAGCCCTCATCCTCCTGGACCTATCAGCCGCCTTCGACACGGTCTGCCACCACACACTACGAACACGCCTTCACGACGCCGGGATCCAAGAGAAGGCCCTGGACTGGACCACATCCTTCCTTTCCGGCAGAACACAAAGCGTCCGCCTCGCCCCTTCCGATCCAAGGTCACCAAGATCATCTGCGGCGTACCCCAAGGCTCCTCCCTCAGCCCAACGCTGTTCAACATCTACATGGCACCCCTCGCCCACGTCGCCCGACAGCACAACCTCAACATCATCTCCTACGCCGACGACACCCAGCTGATCCTCTCCCTCACCAAAGACCCTCACACCGCCAAAGCCCACCTCCACGAAGGAATGAAGGCCGTCGCCGAATGGATGAGGACCAGCCGCCTGAAGCTGAACTCGGACAAGACGGAGGTCCTCATCCTTGGTTCCAACCCTTCAGCCTGGGACGACTCCTGGTGGCCAACATCACTGGGAACAGCCCCGCCACCCACCGACCACGTACGCAACCTAGGGGTCATCCTCGACCCCACCCTCTCCATGACTAAGCAGGTCAACGCCGTTTCCTCATCCTGCTTCAACATCCTCCGAATGCTCCGCAGGATCTTCAAGTGGATCCCCACCGAAACAAGAAAAACAGTCACCCAGGCCCTTGTCACCAGCAGGCTGGACTACAGAAACGCCGTCTACGCAGGAACGACGGCTAAGCTCCTGAGACGGCTGCAACGCATCCAGAACGCCTCTGCACGTCTTATCCTCGACATCCCCCGACGCAGCCACATCACACCCCACCTGAGAGACCTGCACTGGCTCCCTGTCAACAAGAGGATAACCTTCAAGCTCCTCACCCACGCACACAAAGCACTCCACAACTCCGGACCAGCCTACCTCAACAGATGACTCAGCTTCTACACCCCCACCCGCCAGCTCCGCTCGACCAGCCTCGCCCTCGCCACAGTCCCCCGCATCTGGAAAATGACCGCCGGCGGCAGATCCTTCTCCCACCTCGCCGCCAAGACCTGGAACACCCTCCCCACCAACCTCCGACAGACCCAAGACCTACTGGCCAGCAGAAGACTCCTCAAGACCTGGCACTTCGATCAGTAGCAGCACCACCCCCGTCTTCCCCCAGCGCCTTGAGACCCTCGCGGGTATGTAGTGCACTTTATAAGTGACATGATTGATTGATTGATTGATAAAGATTTAACAAAGTGCGATTCCTATAGACCGTTATCTCTTATAAACATAGATGTTAAAATTTTAGCAAAAATAATAGCTAAACGAATACAACCCCTTCTATGCTCTCTAGTATTACCAGACCAGGCGGGGTTCATTCCATCCAGATCAACATCACAAAACTTACGCACAATCTTTGCAATGTATCACAGCTTAAACCCCGATATCCCCGCAGCAGCGGCGTTACTGGACGCGGCAAAAGCTTTCGACTCGGTGGAGTGGAAATTCATGTTCACAGTCCTGGGTAAAATGGGGTTTCCCAAGCCGTTCATACGATGGATAGAATTGCTATATACTGAGCCCATGTCACGGGTGCGAATAAACGGGGTCACATCCGACCCGATTGGCATAAGTCGTGGAACAAGACAAGGCTGTCCACTCTCTCCAATTTTATTCGCATTAATACTAGAACCGTTAGCCTGCAAAATTAGGCAAAAACATTGTAACTCCGCTTTACAGTTTAGGTTACGCCCCATTGGTATTTCTTTATATGCCGATGACATGGTGATATACACACGAGAACCAGATACATATCTCAACCCACTCATTAGAGAATATATTAGATTTGAAGCCTACTCAGGCCTCAAAATAAACTGGGATAAGTCGGTAGTAATACCGCTAACAGCAAACACACCACGCCCCACTCTTGATTACCCTCTAAAATGGATTACAGACCCGGTGAAATACTTGGGAGTCTGGATACATCGAGATCCAGAAATAGTGATCAGAGAAAACTATGGGAAGGCACTGTTCAAACTTGATGGCCAAGTAGACAAATGGATTAAGATGCCCCTGTCATTAGCTGATAGAATAGCCATACAGAAAATGATAATCTTACCCAGATTTCTCTATTTATTCTGGAATATACCGATTTGGCTAACAAACGCGATTTTTGCACGATTGCGGACTGCTTTGCAACGATTGACATGGGCAGGGAAACAAGCGAGAATCAGCTGGAACATATTAACACAACCGTATCACCTGGGAGAGTTCGGAGCACCTGATTTCCAATTATATTTTTACTGCGCACAAGCGCAACATGCGCATTATTGGTTGCACCCACATGCACATATTCCACATATAGCAGCGGAGCAGGATAGCGTGCACACAGACACCCTGACAGGGTACATTATAGATCCCCAACGATACACGCCGAGAGATAAGATACAAACAGTGCAGTGCACGTCCAGAGCTTGGTACACACTAGCATACCGAGCACAGAAACTCCCATTGTACGCCCCAGCAATGCCCATAGCTAATCATCCCCGAATTTCAGTCACGCAAGAAAAGAAAATGTTTCAGTTACTAAAAGAAATGAGACTAACGGACATGGGTAGTATATTCCCACATAACCAGTTTATATCCAGAACTGACCCGACACTTTGCGCACACCAAACGCCCCTTAAAATATTTGCCTATTTGAGACTGCGTACAGCGATTAAAGACCTATATACCTCATTCCCGGAGGAACCACAGCAACTTAGAGCATTACAGATTTTGCTCACAGCACCCACACGCACAAATCTAGTAGCGCGCCTATATAATGCATCGATAGAGGAGCAGAGGAAAGGCCCCAACAAATCACTACAAAGATGGGTAAACACAATAGGAGACACGATTGAGGAAAGTGACTGGGAATACAGTTGCACACAATTACACCTACTTACATCAAATGGCAACTTACGGATTATACATTTTAAATTTCTACACCAGACGTACTACACCCCGGTAAAGTTGCATAAATATGGTCTCAGAACAGACGATAAATGCGTACGATGCCATGCATCTAATGCGGATTTCTTACACATGGCATGGGCATGCCCCCACCTTTTCCAATACTGGCAGAATGTCACTGATACCTTGACGACAATGCTAGCCGAGCACATACCAAACAAACCGGTGATTTGCTTATTGGGGATCTGTAAACTTAAACAAATCAAGAGACGGAAACTCCTGGCTGTGGCAATCTTACTGGCTAAACGACGAATAGCGATAAGATGGGGCAGCAAACGACCCCCCAGGCTTAAAGACTGGTTAACAGACATGACTTACTGCAGAGAGACACTGGAAACTTACGCAGAAGAATTACCACAGGCTTCTAGACCCCGGGATTTCTGGGAACCACTGGTCCAGTTCCTCCAAACAACACAAATGAGCAATTGCCCTGATGGAACTGGGTAACACCGTATAGAAGGTCGAACCGCTTGAGGCTGAGTATAGATCCATCGGTAATAGACTCCGATACAGTATATACAAATATGAACGAGGGCAGAGATAAGCAATGTAGGCCCACAAGTAAAGGAACATCCACTGGTCATGTCCGTAATAAGCTGTAAATGTGATATGTCTATGGTCCAAATCCTTGAAATGTGATAGGGGGGAAACAATGTAAACCATTATGAGATGTTATTAACTGTCTATAATGCTATAATGCTCTGTTCTGTCTGGAACAAAAAAAAAACAAAAAAAGTACAAACAAAAAGATCACATCCCACTGTAATGTACTGTTGTGCATAACAAATGAGCCTCAATTGCCAGACCAAATCAAACTCATGTCGAATGCACGCTTTCAATATGAATGTCTCACAAGGCTAGCATTTCCTCACACTGACTCACCTAACAGGTAGGTAGTCAGCTCATGCACCCTGGCCTCCCTCCCAAACAGAATGGAGCACCCTCCCCACCCCACAGCCATGTATCAGCCATCACCGTCGACAGTGCCTCCTAACAGGTAGGTAGCCATCTCACTGGGGAGGGGGTTGTCGAGACCTGACTGCAAGACCACAACTCCTACAAGCCCTCTGTACTCCCTCCCAAACAGCATGGAGCACCCTCCCCACCCGTAGCCATGTGGCAGCCATCACCCTCCTCTGCTTCACTTAACAGGTAGGTAGTCAGTTCATGCACCCTGTACTCCCTCCCAAACAGCATGGAACTACATGACCACCACATTCCGCACTTGTCAGCCAACCCTGTAAAGCTTCATAAGTTGTAGCCGGTGCCCACACAGCCAATCCCATTGAGAGGTCACATTAATCACAGTGTCATTGATGAAGTCACATGTAACTGCAAAGCAAATCCCTGAATCGCAATGGCCAAAATCCAATGTACAAGTCACATTGTCTCAAAGCATAAAGGCTCACATCAAAACAACAGATGCATGGAGAATCAGTCACCCATGACAAAACACAGGAGGTCAGTCCAAAAAGCACAACAGAAACCTTGGATTTGCGGCATACTATTTAGATACTCATAGAAAATTCACAAATATCCTAGCCTAAACTGAAGTGGATGAGCAACAAGTTGCTACCAGAGGATATGCCCTTGGAAATACAATATCTTCACATACGAAATTGTTGCTTATGCCATGTCACATCGCTAACGACCAATGTATGTACCTCAACATCATGTCCGACTGCTGACAAATTGTTATGAATGCCAAGTAATGGCAATTTCATGAGTCAGGTCATTACAAATGAAAATTGCAAAACATGACCCTTCAATTGGGGTCAATGCCAGTCCACGCAGTGGAGGAGCACGACTACCGCGAAGTTTCAAAATGCAACCGCTGGCGGTTCCCATCGGCTGATGGCTATTCCTCATAGGCGGTGACGCACCGCGGAGGTCAGGAAGCGTCCACCGCTATCCGGCATCATTCCATTGGGGCCAATGCCAGGTCCCGCAGTGGCGGAGCACACCTACCGCGATTTAGAAATATGTAACCGCTGGCGGTTCCCATTGGCTGATGGCTATTCCTCATAGGCGGTGATGTACCGCGGAGGTCAGGAAGCGTCCACCGCTCTCCGGCATCATTCCATTGGGGCCAATGTCAGGCCCCACAGTCACGGAGCACGCCTACCACGAGAGTCAGTAAAAAACCAAACAAGAGAAATCATGAAGTGGCGGCATAGTAGACAGATACTCAAAGAAAATTCACAAATATCGTAGCATAAACTGAAGTGGATGAGCAACAAGTTGCTACCAGAGGACATGTCCTTGTAAATACAACATTTCTACATATGAATTTGTTGCTTACGCCATATCACATTGCTAGCGAACAATGTATGTACCTCTACATCATGTTCAACTGCTGACAAACTGTAATGAATGCCAAATAATGTCAATGTCAAAAGTCATGTCATCTCAAATGAAATGTGCAAAACATGAACTTCAAAGTTTTGCTGTGTGCTGTATATGCTGACAATCTAACCTCTGTTCAACAGGTGACTCACTAGCAACAACAGGCGCCCATGCCATGGATGAGCCAAGCCAGTCTCCCCCAGGAAGGTGAACTCTCGGATGCAAATTCCCTGGTATTTTCGGATGAGGAGGACCGACCTGGCCCCTCCGGCGTGCCCAGGCAAGCTCAGTTTCCCGCTCTCACTGTCTCCACCACCACCATGACTCCCACAACAGCTGCACTTACAACGCTGACCCCTGCAACAACGACCTGTGTGGCAGCCACCTCCAACATCACTACCGCTGCCTCCAACACTGTCCCCGTGGCAGTTGCCAACAATACCACCAGCCAGCCTGGAAACGCTGGGGTCAGTGTGCAGGGTCATCGACAGGCAACGCCACAGGTCCGTGTCTGCAGGGCAGGTGGGAAGGCAACTGGGGGACAGTCACAGGAGGACACTGAGACTGAGGCCTTGTCCACCGTGGAAACGGTCCTTGGTGCATACCAGCAGAACCAGGGACAGATGGGCCAGATCCTTGAAGAAATACGTGAACTCCGCCTGCTGCAGGGGTCCATGGACACACACTTTGGTCGAATTGCTGAGTACATAGGCCAGCTTGTGGGTGTTCTGAGGGACATCCATGCTGCTCAAATAGCGACACCCCCTCCCAGTGGCCAGCCTGATGATACTCACAACACCTCAACAGCGGCCACAGGGAGGTGTGAGGCAGAAGGCACAGACTCCTCAGACACCTCTGAGCATGCTACAGGTTCCCCCTGCCAAACGGCAGAGGGGACGTCCGAGAAAGACCACCCGAGGATCACGTGGTAAAGCACCTTCCAAAACAAGTTCTATGAGCCACCGTTTATGTCACCAGTGTTGCACAGAGCATTGACTTCGTTGTACATCCAATCCCAGATTGCCACAATGATGGGAGTGTTCTGTTGGACTGTTGAATTCCACCATTGTGTGTTCTAACCTGAGTGTCCATGTACCAGCACTTTCAACTTCATCCCTCACCTGTCACTCATGTACAAATAAACTCTATTTACACAACTATGCCTTTGTGTCAGTATCATGTTGATCATAGTAAGTAGCATGTTAACTCACATTGCAATGCATCACAAGATTTGAAGGCGAAAATCCATTGAGAGAGCGGAGGAACCTAAAATGACACAAGGAAATAACATTGAGTTGACATATGATGGCATGACAGCTAAAGCACAGCACTAAGCAACACTGTACAAGAAGCATTCCAGATCACACTGGACAACACTATCACCATGGACAGAAGTGGGATGGGAGCACACTACTTCACCTCCCAGTACAGTTCAACCCTTAGCATCCTGGCAAATGCACTTCTGTTTAAATGCTTACTTGAATTTCCTTTGAAGTGTCTCACCAAGGTTGTTGCAGGTTAGTGCTGTGAATCTCTAGTCACATGTGTACCTGGATATTATCCTTCATCAGTAGAGGTAAAAATGAAATTCTGTGTTTGCTGAGAAAGCTGCCACAATCCTCTCAGGTCGCTGTACCTCTCCCTGACCAACTTTGGTGAAAAACCTCAGCTACATTTCAAGTGAGCATTTGAAATGAACTGCATTTACCTGGATGCTAAGGGGTGAACTGTGCTGGGAGGTGAAGCAGTGTCCTACCATCCCCCTACTACCATCAACATGGACATGACGTAAGAGGTAAAAACTCACACAGCGCTGCACAATGTAACCCTTAGCAGTATGCCAACAAGAGCCAGCATCCAAACACATCCTGTTAAATGTCCATTGGGGACATTGTTGTGGTCAGTAGGTCAAGTACAATCACACAGGGCTTCTAAGGAATCATTGTGGTTTTTAGCCTGTTTTCACAAATGAACACCAGTCCAAGCCAAATGTTCCACGCTAAATCTCCTTTAGCTCTCGGAAGTCATCTAATCATGAATAACCAAAACAGCTGCGGTTTACGGGCCGGCCTCACGTCTACAGTAACAGTTTCAATACGTGACACTTGCTGTAGCAATGTCCTTTCACTCCCCCATATGTGAATGTTGATAGTTAGTTGTGGCCTCACATTCCCTCTATGAAAGCATACTTCAAAGAGTCAAGCAGGCTGAAAGTGCCTTTGTATCTACAAGAAGGCACTCACACATCAGCCCGTGAGACCTTCAAATTGCAGGTGGCTCGAACGTCCAGCGAGATCCAGTCACTGAGAAACAAGACTCTCCCACTTCATTTTGGGGAACTGATACACCAAAAATCAAAAACTTCTGATACTGAAGGCCTTGCACATATCATTTTTAACTTGGGTGCTATAGCCTTGTTACTTCGTTTCAGGCTATTTCAGGAGTACTACTGGGGGTCATTCCAACAATATTTGTAGTGCAATGGGTGATTTTGCATCATTCCTTTGGCTGTTCTGCAGAGCGCTGGTTAACTTACAGACCCTACACAATGGCTGCCCGTCCTGTGGTCCAGCCCAACCCCGGTCAGTTGCAACTGTACCATTAACGAATGCAGCATATTTTTGGATGTTTGCCTTTAGCTGTGCTACGCATCACTTATAGGCTAACCTTCCCCTATGCCTATTTCACCTGCGTGCAGCCTGTGTTCCACTGTCGCAGATGCCACTTTCAATGGGCCATGGATGTCTGCCTTTCAAACACATCTCTTGCTGATCTGGATTATGACCTGTGGGTGAGTCCTTTGTTGGCCCACGACCAGGGCTATTCCGGGGATAGCCGTTTATGGGATGCCTTTCAACATGGCAGACGGGCTGCCAGCTGCGCATGTGCGTTTGCGCAACGTCTCCTGTGCCATGCCTACATGGAACCTCTTCCAGGTTGCACTACAATGCTCCTTTCGTCCACAGGGTGTGAGGAGCACATCTGTTCCTTCATACTACTGGATTGGATGGTGGTCCTGTTTGCTGATGCTGAATCTGATCGTCTATTGGAACTTATTGCCTACAAAGCTGCAAGGGCTTTCCTGGATTAGGCACCACTTACCAGCATCCGTAAATGTTTGGAACTAAATCAATATTATTTGACCTTTTCTCGCCTCCTTCTGAAATTCAATCAGATTTATCACAAACTTGGGCCATGTCTGCATTCGCTTGGCCTCTGCATTCCTCTGTGGTCGGTTTTGCTTGGTACCACAGACCTGAGGAAGGGAGTCTGTTATATGCCCGTCGTGGACATTGTCACCTAGTATGAGCCCGGCTTCCATTACGCAGCTGTAGCACACGTTAATACATGGCTTTGTTGTTTTGCAAGTAGATTCATTTATGTCTTTCACATGAGAGTTGTCCACAGAGCTTGATCTCTGCGCTGTCCTGGAGTACAGTACATTTCACCATCTATGGACTGAGGAATGGGCTCTGCTGACAAAGCCCAGAGGGCTTTTGGGATACATTACATGACTTCTTCTTGCAAGGGGAGGGGATAGGCCCGTAGGTCTTCCTCATGAGGGCTTATTGATATGACTTCTCCCTTCATGACATCTGGACATGTTTCTATGCTGACTGTTTTTGTATGATGCATTAATCTGCTTGTTGTGGCACGTATACTGCATGTTAGGACACGTTATTTGAAATAAACATTTAGAGACGTTTCGTTAATTCAAATGATATTATTGTGGAGAAGTATAAGAGTGACGGCGACAGGGTGTTTCTTGTTACCGCAATTCCTGAGAGATCTGAGAGTGTTGTGTCCTGGGTTGTATAAGCGCTTGTTCCACTGTCAGTGAATAGGAGAGCTAGTGAGGCACTATAGCCATTCGGTCCTGTGCTCATGGGTACTCAGGTGGTAGGATGACTTAGTCCCTACCTGCCCAAGTCCTATAATCCTGCGCATAGTGCTATCTGTGGATAGAATCCCTGCAACAATCATCCAAGTTTGGCAGACAACAGTAAAGCGCACAGACACAGTCATAGTTGCTCAATGCTAACTTGCACTCAATGGAAGTAGTTGGTGATGAGCTGTGCACGCAGGTCAAGACCTTCTTCCTCACCACTATCATCGTCACTGGGCATGTGTGGGTTTGCAGCGGGGGCTGCTGCTGCTCATCATCGTAGTGAATCAGGGGGAGCTTTTGCGCAAGGCCAGGTTGTAGAGCATGCAGCAGGCGACTACTATCTGACACACCTTCTGGGGTGAGTATAGAAGTGCACCACCACTCTTGTCCAGACACCTAAATCTAGACTTTAGAAGTCCATAAGTGCGTTCCACCACACAACATGTCCTCCCATGGGCCTCATTGAAGTGGACTTCACCAGGCGTAGTAGGATTCCGCAGTGGGGTCAGCAACCACGGACGATTGGGATACCAGTTGTGAGAAACACAGACCAACAATGTAACAGTAATATGTGAAGATAGCAGCATATCACACATACATCACACTCATTGACACAGCCCACTCACCGACAAGCCAGGCACGCGCTGGGTGAAGATTTGCCATCATTTGTGGTATGCTGCTGTTCTTCAGAATGTAAGAGTCATGTGCCGATCCAGGATACTTTGCACACACGTGTGAAATGATCTGATCCGCTTGGCATACCACTTGCACATTGATGGAGTGGTAATGCTTGCAATTTCGATATATGTGTTCACATGCCTGTGGTGAAAGAAGGCCAATGTGGGTTCCGTCAATGGCTCCCACAACATGTGGGATGCGTCCCAGGTCATAAAATCCCCCTTCACATCTGCCAATTCATTGCGCCTTGGGAAGTGTATGTAGTTGTCCTTGTATGTCATCAATGCAGAGAAGACATCACGCAACACCATGCTGAACATAGGCTGTGACATTTCACCGGCGTTGGCCACGGTGTACTGGAAAGACCCAGTGGCAAAGTAATGCAGCGCAGCCATAACTGTGACTGTGGCAGACAATGCAGCAGGATATGTTCTGTTTGGCTTCAAATGTCGCTCCAACTGAGCACATAGTAACCGACAGCGGCTTACATTTTTGTAAATCGCGGTAGGCGTGCTCCGCCACTGCGGGGCCCGGCATTGGCCCCAATGGAATGATGCCGTATAGCGGTGGACGCTTCCTGACCTCCACGGTGCGTCACCGCCTATGAGGAATAGCAATCAGCCAATGGGAACCGCCAGCGGTTACATTTTTGTAAATGTGGTAGGCGTGCTCCGCCACTGCGGGGCCCAGCATTGGCCCCAATGGAATGATGCCAGATAGCAGTGGACGCTTCCTGACCTCTGCGGTGCATCACCGCCTATGAGGAATAGCCATCAGCCAATGGGAACCGCCAGCGGTCACATTTTTGAAAATCACGGTAAGTGTGCTCCGCTACTGTGGGGCCTGGCATTGGGCCCAATGGAATGATGCTGGATAGCGGTGGATGCTTCCTGACCTCCGTGGTGCTTCACCGCCTATGAGGAATAGCCATCAGCCAATGGGAACCGCCAGCGGTTACATTTTTAAACCCGCGGTAGACGTGCTCCGCCACTGCGGGGCCCAGCATTGGCCACAATTGAATGATGCGATCCAGGCTGGCCAATGGTATCAGCAGAGCCACATTGGAACGAGCCTAGGGCACTATATATGTGCCTATGAAATATCCACACCTGTCACTTGCCTAGAGACACTGCTGCTGCCATTCCTCACCACAAACTGCTGCTGTACCTCATCTCTGGACCAGTCATGGCTCGTACTGAGAACCTGAGGGCCCAACCCTTCACCACAGAGGAGCTGGAGGTCCTTGTGGACGAGGTCCTTGGACAGTACGGCCGGCTCTATGGTGCTCCCGAGGTACTGGTAAGTGAATGCCAAACTTACTTAGGGTGGTCCGAAGGCTCACAACATGTCACTGTACAGTGCTCTGTGCCTCAGACTGCAAGCCTATATTTGTGCTTTCTGATTTAGTCATCTGCATTTTCCATACATGACGTACAGTTTATGGGGAGGATGGCACACTCGTCAATGTTGCAGCTCCATAGTTGGGAAACATCACACATGTGAATCTCAGAAAGGATGATGTATACGTGTTGGAGTCTGTGTAGCCAAACGAGTTCAAGTGAATGGTGTTGAGCCTTGTTCCCCTGAGCCCTGAGTGCATGCAATGACGATTTAGCCAGAACCTGGTTTATCTGTAGTACAGTTACAATGATGAGTCCATGGAATCTCTTTTCGGACTCACATTCCCTGTGCCATATCCTCTATGAGTTTGTTACGTGTGCATATGTACATTAGTGAGATGGTAAGTTTTGATTGGGCAGGGGTTAGTGATTATGGGGTGTGCTCATTCTACAGGGATACTATGGAGGTGAGCCCAGAATGCACGAGGGTACAGGGCCTGTTACTGCCTAGATTAGTGTGAAATAACCTCTTGCATCGGATACATGTACAGTGGACATGCCATCCTTCTTTTGGTGTCATTATGTGTAGACTCGCTCATGTGTATGTACTGTGTACTGACACACAATGCAGAAATACAAAGTGTTATAAATGTCTCCTCTTGTCTCCCATGCCTACAGCTCAAGGTCCCTCAGCGTAAGGCAATATGGAGGGCCATCGCCCGAAGCTGCGGGACCTAGGGGTATCTAACCATCGACACAACCACTGCCACAAGAGGTGGGATGACATCTGCCGGCTTAGCAAAAACGTTGCCGAAATGATGCTGGGCCTGGTTCCCCGGACTGGTCGTTTGGCATGCCGGAGCATGCCCCACTGTTGGTCCGTATCCTGGCAGTGACCCAGCCAGTGCTGGACGTGCACCTGAGGGCCCATCAGCAGCAAGTGGGGGTGAGTATTGTACAACATGTGATGTTGCGCATGAAAGACTGCAAGAATCCCAGCCCAGAGCAAGGCAGTAACCTATGAGTTGTCTCTGGTGTGGGGTAATTGCCTCTCAGTTGACTCAGTGGTGAGTGCAGATATTCTGCGCCTCTA
This sequence comes from Calotriton arnoldi, assembly GCA_963921515.1. Classification (NCBI taxonomy): domain Eukaryota; kingdom Metazoa; phylum Chordata; class Amphibia; order Caudata; family Salamandridae; genus Calotriton; species Calotriton arnoldi. The sequence goes on from CAWUFW010017821.1 coordinate 49,630, forward strand.
CAATGTCTGGATTGTCATGTAGCCATGTGACATCAGCATAAGTGTCAGTCTCTGTGGCATGAACTGGAAGTGGACATCAGTGAGCATCATGTCAGGGTGAATTTCGAAATGGATGTTGTTCTTTTCCATGTAAGTGATACATCTACAGATTACTTACCAATGTTCAACAGTAGTTGTGTTGCAGTACCTACATTAGTGGATGTAAGGATGTCATGTCACTTAACAATTGTTTCCTTTAACTCACTATGAGTGTGGTTCTCTCACCTCAAAATTCCAGTGTGACACACACAGTGAATTCAGATGTGTAGATCTCTTAGCTGAAGGCATGTCGATGTTCCTTCAGACAATAGGATGTGATGTTGAAATGCCAAAACATGCCTAGCAAATTGCCAGAATGAAGGCAACATGGAGCATGACTGTCCAATGGGCATGCTAACATGCATCAGCTGAGCATGTCAATATTTAGACTTATGCAGACAGTACATGGAGAGGCAAATGTGTGCCTTGAGTTCAAGCTTTTCAGTTGGTATTGCCTAACATGTTTGTGGTCCGGCAACTTCACTGAACAGTGTCTCTGTCTCCTACAGAATCTACAGAGGTGAGAGAAGGAGAGTGGCACAAAACAGTCGATGAAGCTACTGGCATCACTGCTGCCCGGGAGTACAGCGACACTGAGGGGACCAGCGCATCAGAGGGGGACAGGAGTGCCCTGGAGGAGTCCACTCCAGAAATGCCTACCTCCTCTTCCTCACACTCGAGCGGTGACTCCTCTGTGTTGTCAGGCAAAGGAGGATCAGCCTCTGCTTCATCGTCCACCAAACCCCGTCCTGTGTCCACCCTCCCTGATGCTCCCCCAACTGGTATCTGGGCCCGCTGCCCTAAGAAGGGTAGGGCATCTTTCCCCCAGGCACCGCTGCCACAGCCCCTGTGTCCCCTGCTGCCCTCAGTGTGGAGGCCATAGACAACTTGTGTCAGGTGTCTGTGGGGTACACTTTGCTCCTGAATGCCCTCCAGGATCATAGCAACAAGTTGTCACAGTTTGTTGCGTTCATGGAGGGCAATCATTCTGATGTTGGTGGCCTGCACAGGACTGTCCAGTCTTTGGCCTCCACACTGACGGCAGCCATTCTGCAGTCACAGGCTTACAGTCCAGCTCCGGTCCCTTCTGCAACCACCCTGCCAGTGACCCCACCTGACCGGAGCACACACAAACCAGTACACTCAGGCACCAGGTCATCCCCACGCAGCACACGACAACAGGAGTCCAAGCGACAATGACATGAAACATCATCCCCAAGGCACACAAGGAGCACACATGCCAGCCCCACCACAAAGACATCACAGGACACAGAGAAGCCGAAACACAAAAACATGCATCCACATTGCAGAGCTCACATTCCTCGCCCACCAAGAGCCCTCCAAGATCTACAGCTGTTCCAGAATCAGAACAGGAAGTTGCCCTGGCTGCCGTGGGCCTGTTGCGTGCCACAACTGCACCCTACCCAGTTCAGAGGGCTGTTGTGCCCAGGACTTTCACTCCCACCAAGCCACCCCCTAGGAAGCATGGACAGAGAAGCAGTGAGTTAGTGGTAGCTCAAATACAGGGGAGGCTGGGTAGAAGCCCCCAAGTGTACAACCAGATCCGAAGGTTTTTCCAGAAAGGTTCCAGGAGCACCTGCTCCACCTTCTGGGAAGGAGAAAGCTGTTGTGGCCACCTCACCTGTCCCCTGGCCCAATACACTTGGGGACTATCATATCCCCAAGCAAGTGAGGCCCAACCCTCCACATGAAACAGCAGCCACTGAGCCTCCCCAGTGCATTTTACCACCTCCCCGTGTGACGACTCCACTAGGTCCAGCCAGCCCTCAGGCTCCCACATCCAGGGATCCCTCTACATCAACCAGCTCTCCCCTCCCAGGTCCAGTCCTCCGACTACCCCAGACAGTCATCCCCCACCCAGTTCCAGTTCTCTACAAATTTGAAGCAGAGTTCCCCTCCCCAACCCATTCCTCCCTGAACGGTGCCTGACCTGCCCATTATCTGGCCCTGTCTTGGTGATGTTTCCATGGCTGTGGACTGTGATTCAATCAGCTGTGTGGAATTTCAAAGCACACATGTGCAGACTTGAGTTTTGACTGGCCGTTGCCCTTAATGTTTTGCACTTTCCATGCTGATACTGAGTTTTTGTATAAAAAATATATTTATGTTCTGAGCATTGTCACTGGCTTTACTGATGATGCTGTACAATATATGTGTATATGTTCATCAGTTCCATGCTCTGAATTCACACTTACCCATTGGCATGTACTTAAGTTGATATTGCATGTGTTACCAGAGGTTACGGCAAGTAATGCCCACTTTTTACTTTGAGGGTTGATGGGGCGAGCTGCTTGTCTGTGATGGTCCACTCTGGTCCTGTTCATTATGTGAGGTGAGCTCTACTTATTCACACAAGTTAGATTTGTTTGATCTCCATCATGAGAATATATTCCAATGTACATGTTGACTTGAGGGGTGGACAGGGTACAACATATCTGTGTGATCTATCTTGATGTGTACACACCAGTGTAGGTGTGTTGTCATCTTGGATAGGTATGGCTTCATAGTCTAATGGATGGATGTACATGTGCTTACTGGAGTCATCAGACAGTGTGAGTGTCCTGTCATTAGCAGAGGTGGTGATGTGTATGTGCCCTTCTGCATTGCCCTTTCACACATGTATGATCCAGTTGATGAGCGGCTGTTTGTTTCCATGATCATACTCCTTGTGGAGTGTTTATGGACATGTTGGGGTTGTTGCCGTAGCAGTGTGCAGTGTGCCATTGTAACCTCACAGTCCTAGGGTACACCTACATCTTTTCCACATCAGTTGTGAGTATGCAGAGTGTGTCACTGCAATGTCTGTGTTGTGTGTCTTGGGATCCGGCCTGGCTGTTGCTTACCTTTGTTCTCACTGTGCTGCATGTCTCTGGGATACAAACATGATATGTGAGTTTTAACATGCATTGTTGTCGCTTTCCACTTTATGGTCTCCAATAGGTGTTGGTCTGATTCCTAGCAGTCACAGTCATACCATTGAGGCCTACACAATGGGGGATACTCCACTATGGCTTTTTGCTATGTACACTCCTCACTTGTGCAATTCTCGTGTATACACCACTTCAGTCAATCCATGTGCCAATGTATGCCATGCACATGTTTGACCCTCCCCACCACTCCATGTTGTGACACTGTACTGTGTTCAAATGATTTGTATCCAGAAGCATTGTGGCCTTCAGCACTGTTTCAGTAGGTGATCTGTGCTATTTGTACCTAATTGATTTCAGTCATGGTTGCTGATGTACAGTACAAATGTATTTCCTGCACAGTCCTCTTGTCTTGTTCCAGCATGGATGTTTGCCTGGGTTGTGTAGCAGTAGGTGATAGCAAAAGTGCATAGCTGTTTGCTGCGACACTGCTACCCATCGTGGGCATGCATCTTCCTCACTTTGCTGTCTGCATTGTATACACTCCCAGCCCTCAAGCAAATCTGCCACCTTGAGGCCGATCAGAGCTGTGTGAGTGGTGCTTGTAGGTGGGGGAGAGGGGAGCAGCATGCCAGGTAGAGTCAGCACAGGGCAGCCTTCGGGGCCATGAATGTGTCACTAATGTAAATTGAGGGAGCCTCACACATTCCATTTTGCATGTTTCCACAAACATCGTAGAGCAGGCCCTGCCTGGACGCTTGCTGTGGGTTGTTGTTGTACTGGGGTTGCATGCGTGGATATGTTTTGGATGTACCTCTGCTGTAGAGTGCGGCAGCGTCTTATCTGCTGGTGATGCATCAGGTAGAGCAGCGGAAAGGCCTGTAGAGCAGAATCCATGGCGGCTCTGGTCATGTGCATATGTTCTGCTTCGACTTTTCCTCTCCATAGTTGTGCTTCGGCCATTCGCGATGAGGTGGTATTTCCGCCGCGGTGGGATTGGCTGTTTGATCCAGCGTAATCTGGTTGGTGGACAGGACTTGATTCTGCACGCAGTTCTTGCTCTATTGGCTCCGTACGCCACCCTTGCGTAAGGAAAAAATGTGCAGAGTCTGAAACACCGCGGCGGCCGAAAAATGGCCTATGTTAGCCCATCGTAATATGGCGGTCGCAGTCACCGCATCAGGAGCGGAATGATCTACGGTTTCCCGCCACCACTACGGATGCACTTCCGTCTGGCATCGTAATGAGCCCCAAAATGTAGTTTGGAGTGGGAATAGTAAATTATGTAAGGTTAGTGTCCAGCGTCTTCCCTGACTTAATATAAATTGAAGTGGAAGTAGTAAATTATAATGTTTGCTATTTAGCACCTTCCCTGAGTTAATGTAGTTTGACATGATAGTGAGGATAGAACTGATAGTGACCACTTCCCTTTATGTCTGACACTATCAGCTAACTTTTTTGGCCCAATATCCTCGAACATGGAGGACACTAATTCTAGCGTCATTGAACCATTGCTAAGCAATAATCATAGGGCCTTTACATGGCCTTCAATAGGGGGAAACGAGGAGGCCATGAGGCAGATCTATAACACCTTTGCAGATATTATTCTCCCGTATATAGATCTACCAGCATCAGAGTTCCCGATTATGAACATCCATCACACATTGGTTGATGCATTGACTCCCATTTTGAGTAGGACTCCTAAAGAAAATAAAAAGGAAAAAATTGGAATAAATAATCTAGAGACTCAGGGGTCGATTCCGATTCGGGCCGGAAAAAGCACCGACCGACTCGGATCCGGAAATTATACCGACCGACACGTACCTGTGGCGCCCGACACGCCAAGTACGATGCAAGGCGTGCAAAATCCGACCGACACGTACCGAACCCAAGTCGACCGACCGAGCCGCACGGAAAACAGCAATCCGGTCGGAAAAACACGCGAATCCAACTGACCGACACGCACCCAGAACAAATCCGACCGAAACGTACACGCGAACTCCAAACCGCAAAGTACGATGCAAGGCGCGAAAACCACGAGCGAGTCGGACGGAGGACAAGCCGTACGACCGACACGCATACAAAACCGAGCCGAAGCAACACAAAACACCGCGACCGACGCGTACGCAGCATAGAAAACTGCACATACACAGCGTGAATGAAACGGAGAAGACCGTACGAGACAAATGCAGGGTCCGACTCGGTCACAAGAACGTTTCCAACATACACAGACAGTACAAAGGAAAAATCACACAAAAAAAGGCCAAACAAGCAATTACTAAGCCAATAAATACTGGGGGGTGGGGACAGAGAACAAAGACACACCCACAACTCCACCCATATAAAGGACACAAATCACAACCATGAGCCTTTGCAAATGCCATTCCACTGCCAGCACCCAAGAGAAAGCAACCACACACCCACAGCTCATCCCTCACACAAGCCACACACCATCAGCACACCAACAAATACCTACCTCACATACACCCAGCAAAACACACACTCACACACCCTCACCTGCACACCAACACACACATCACTCACCATCACCACCCATCACCATGCCCCCCAAGAAGAATCCCAAGTTCCTAGATTGTGAATTGGAAGTCATGGTAGACGAGATCCTCAGGGTAGAGCCACAGCTGTTTGGCACACTGGTCCAACAGACCCCCATCTCCCAGAAAACCAAGATGTGGGAGAGGATCATCAACAGGGTGAACGCACAATCACCATGTCGGCGCACAAAGAGCGACATCCAGAACAGGTGGTATGACGTGCGCAGGAGGGTACGGGACCTGCTCAAGAAAGACTACATCAACAGCCAATTCACCGGCAGTGGCCCTCCTGCCAAGCCAATATACCTCAGGCCCTGGGAGGAGAAGGTGCGGGCCATCCTTCCGCCAGTGAGCGTATATGGACTAGAGGACATCCCAGAGCCTGGTGAGTACACAACAAATATACACAATATACTGCCACAAAACACACACACATCACTGTCAAGGGGAGAGTCAAACCATGCACTCATAGCAATTACACAGCAACCAGAACAGAATCATCCCAAAATGTGTATGTCAGTCAGATAAACACAACACATGCCATCAAAAAAGTCACATCCAACTGTGCCATCACATGTACAAACACAACTACAACTACAGCTAGGCAGTGGCACAAATAGAACTAACAAACACATCCAGACATGTAGCCACCACAACAACACCAACACACAGTGAAGACCACTCAAAGGAAGGAATTCTGTGTATGCTGGCCAAGTCAGTGTAGCCAATAGCATCATGGGAGTCGCAGTCACACATATTGCCCCCCCACAACTGTCCCATCAACACCACCCTGAACCATGCGCACATCACAGGGAGTGGAGAAGGACTCACAAGATGGCTGACACTGGCAACTGCTGTGGGGAGCACAAGGCCCTGCTGGCAACTGTGCACCAACAAACAGCAGGACACCACTGACTGACATCCTGAGAGACAACTTCCACTCCCTGCAATGCAAGCACGTTCCATGGTGGGATATTTGGCTGGCTGGGTGGGAAGGAGGACTTGCAGCACTGACCATAGTCACAAGCACCTCCCCTCACACACCCCCCAACACAAACTCCACAGAACCCACCTGGTAGAATGCAATGCCCCCCATCCTAACACAAGATCCCACAAAGAACCACCACCCTGGGTTATGTTGTGTGAAGCACAGGGACACTCTTGGGACTCTTAGCCAAACAACTGCCAGGACAACACTCCCAGCCATCCTGTCAGCACAGCCAGCCCACCCCACAGGGAAGCAGAATCAAAAGGAAGGAAGCATGGGCATGCTGGGAAGGGGGTGGAGGCAATAGCATGATGGGAGTCGTAGTCACTGATATTGGTCACCCCCACAACTGTCCCATCAACACCACCCTGAACCATGCGCACATCACAGGGAGTGGAGAAGGACTCACAAGATGGCTGACACTGGCAACTGCTGTGGGGAGCACAAGGCCCTGCTGGCAACTGTGCACCAACAAACAGCAGGACACCACTGACTGACATCCTGAGAGACAACTTCCACTCCCTGCAATGCAAGCACGTTCCATGGTGGGATATCTGGCTGGCTGGGTGGGAAGGAGGACTTGCAGCACTGACCATAGTCACAAGCACCTCCCCTCACACACCCCCCAACACAAACTCCACAGAACCCACCTGGTAGAATGCAATGCCCCCCATCCTAACACAAGATCCCACAAAGAACCACCACCCTGGGTTATGTTGTGTGAAGCACAGGGACACTCTTGGGACTCTTAGCCAAACAACTGCCAGGACAACACTCCCAGCCATCCTGTCAGCACAGCCAGCCCACCCCACAGGGAAGCAGAATCAAAAGGAAGGAAGCATGGGCATGCTGGGAAGGGGGTGGAGGCAATAGCATGATGGGAGTCGTAGTCACTGATATTGGTCACCCCCACAACTGTCCCATCAACACCACCCTGAACCATGCGCACATCACAGGGAGTGGAGAAGGACTCACAAGATGGCTGACACTGGCAACTGCTGTGGGGAGCACAAGGCCCTGCTGGCAACTGTGCACCAACAAACAGCAGGACACCACTGACTGACATCCTGAGAGACAACTTCCACTCCCTGCAATGCAAGCACGTTCCATGGTGGGATATCTGGCTGGCTGGGTGGGAAGGAGGACTTGCAGCACTGACCATAGTCACAAGCACCTCCCCTCACACACACCCCAACACAAACTCCACAGAACCCACCTGGTAGAATGCAATGCCCCCATCCTAACACAAGATCCCACAAAGAACCACCACCCTGAGTTATGTTGTGTGAAGCACAGCGACACTCTTGGGACTCTTAGCCAAACAACTGCCAGGACAACACTCCCAGCCATCCTGTCAGCACAGCCAGCCCACCCCACAGGGAAGCAGAATCAAAAGGAAGGAAGCATGGGCATGCTGGGAAGGGGGTGGAGGCAATAGCATGATGGGAGTCGTAGTCACTGATATTGGTCACCCCCACAACTGTCCCATCAACACCACCCTGAACCATGCTCACATCACAGGGAGTGGAGAAGGACTCACAAGATGGCTGACACTGGCTACTGCTGTGGGGAGCACAAGGCCCTGCTGGCAACTGTGCACCAACAAACAGCAGGACACCACTGACTGACATCCTGAGAGACAACTTACACTCCCTGCAATGCAAGCACGTTCCATGGTGGGATAACTGGCTGGTGGGTGGGTGGGAAGGAGGACTTGCAGCACTAACCATAGTCACAAGCACCTCCCCTCACACACCCCCCAACACAAACTCCACAGAACCCACCTGGTAGAATGCAATGCCCCCATCCTAACACAAGATCCCACAAAGAACCACCACCCTGGGTTATGTTGTGTGAAGCACAGGGCCACTCTTGGGACTTTTAGCCAAACAACTGCCAGGACAACACTCCCAGCCATCCTGTCAGCACAGCCAGCCCACCCCACAGGGAAGCAGAGTCAAAAGGAAGGAAGCATGGGCATGCTGGGAAGGGGGTGGAGGCAATAGCATGATGGGAGTCGTAGTCACTGATATTGGTCACCCCCACAACTGTCCCATCAACACCACCCTGAACCATGCTCACATCACATGGAGTGGAGAAGGACTCACAAGATGGCTGACACTGGCTACTGCTGTGGGGAGCACAAGGCCCTGCTGGCAACTGTGCACCAACAAACAGCAGGACACCACTGACTGACATCCTGAGAGACAACTTACACTCCCTGCAATGCAAGCACGTTCCATGGTGGGATAACTGGCTGGCTGGGTGGGTGGGAAGGAGGACTTGCAGCACTGACCATAGTCACAAGCACCTCCCCTCACACACACCCCCAACACAAACTCCACAGAACCCACCTGGTAGAATGCAATGCCCCCATCCTAACACAAGATCCCACAAAGAACCACCACCCTGGGTTATGTTGTGTGAAGCACAGGGACACTCTTGGGACTCTTAGCCAAACAACTGCCAGGACAACACTCCCAGCGATCCTGTCAGCACAGCCAGCCCACCCCACAGGGAAGCAGAATCAAAAGGAAGGAAGCATGGGCATGCTGGGAAGGGGGGTGGAGGCAATAGCATGATGGGAGTCGTAGTCACAGCTCTACATCCCCCACCACATGGCCCAGCAAGCTCACACTCACGCATGCACATCCCACAGAGAGTGGAAAGGCCCATCAAAGATGTCTGACACTGTTGCTGTGTCGTGGGGAGCACAAGGGCATGCTGGGAACTGCACACCAACCAACAGCAGGACACCACTGTCAGCCATCTTGCCATTGCTCTCACACCCACACACACTGAACTCCCCACAAAAGCAAGTAAGTATGGGAATGCTGGGAAGTGGGGTGGAGGCAATAGCATGATGGGAGTCGTAGTCACAGACATAGCTCACCCCCACAACTGTCCCATCAACACCACCCTGAACCATGCTCACATCACAGGGAGTGGAGAAGGACTCACAAGATGGCTGATACTGGCTACTGCTGTGGGGAGCACAAGGCCCTGCTGGCAACTGTGCACCAACAAACAGCAGGACACCACTGACTGACATCCTGAGAGACAACTTCCACTCCCTGCAATGCAAGCACAGTCCATGGTGGGATAACTGACTGGCTGGGTGGGTGGGAAGGAGGGCCGGCTGTCAACCAAACACAACCAATGCAGACCATGTTCACACCCCAAAAAATACATAGAAATGCCCAAATAATGCAGGACAATGTGCCACACCAATATCAACCCCTGACTGTGACGACTTAGGACAATGCAATGTAAAGGCCCGCACCCAGAGGCACAGTCACAACTGTCATGTGTGTCAACCATTGATGCCTGCAGAAACATAACATACATTGTGTGTGTCTCCCAAAAAAAGGTGATGATGGGGACACAGCAGCAGACGCTGAGGAGTCCCAGTCCCAGGCTCAAGAGGATGCGGAGCTCACTGGCGTCGTACAGCCTCTGTCCTCCTCGGACGAAGAAGAGAAACCTGGCACATCCGGTGCAAGTCTACATGCAGCACCAGCAGGACCACCAGCTGCAGCACCAGCAGGACCACCAGCTGCACCCCCTGCACCCACCCCTCCAATGACTGTCACCACAAATACCATCCCTGCCGACATGGACAGAACAAGGAGCAACACCAGCACAGGGACCCTGGACCAACCTGGGGCCATGGACACCACCACCACCACCAACCCCCAAGGTAGACCAGGATCATCTGTGCGTGCCACTGCACACACTGCACATGTCAGCAGGGGTGGTGGGAGGGGTGGGAGACAGAGGTCGCTGCTTGCAGAGGTTGCTGGTGTGCATGATGACCTACAACTGGTACGCATAACTGATGCGTACCAGTCCAGCACCGGAGACCTCAGCCAGGTAGTGGGGCTCCTCAGAGACATGAAACAGCAGCAGGCTGCCCATCATGCCCACTTGGACTCCCACATGTCCCACGTGGAGTCACACATGTCCCGCGTGGACTCACACATGTCCCGCGTGGAGTCCAAGTGGGATGCACTGCATGAGATGACGGCGGTGCACAGGGACATTTTACAATGCCTCCGCCAGATGAACAGCAACCAGTCCACACCTCCCTGTGTGCCAACAACATCTGGTGCCTAACAAACTGCAACTGCCACAGGGAGGGAGGATGACTCTGGCGGAGAGTCCCCTGCACCACAGCAGCCTGTACTTGAGGGGCCCCCCCCAAGAAGAGGGGTCGTCCGAGGAGGGGCAAGTGAGAGGCCGATGGCCAAGCGCAACTCCCAGGAAGCCTGAACCTGTTCTGGATGTTCACCTTTGTGCACAGACTGTTCACCCTGTTGACGGCAACACTACTCCCACACATTGCATGGGGAGTACAAGTTGGACCAATGTGTCAGACAACTGTGGCCCCGATACTGGGGATTCTGTCTACCAGGACTTTCAATTCACCTAGGAACTTCGGATTGCAAGATTTATGTACAGCACTACCCATCCTATGCACTATTCACACAAATGTATCACAATAAACACACTAATACACCATACTTGCCTCTGTTGTGATTCCAACGTGGGTGCTGTTATGGGGATGATGAACTGCAAAATTACACTGTGTATGCGAACTGCAACAGCAAGGACAACACAGGCATGTGAGTAAAGGCAACGTGACACATATGAGGGAGACACACCACCAGGGCTACACAACACATACACACCTAGGCCATCTGACTCATTGCCTACACTGATGTTGCCAGGGAAGACGGTGCAATGCACAGACACCACACCCATTCCCAGTTGTAGTCAAGTAGCCCACAGGTGCAGTAAGCAAATGGCAGTCAAATGTGTGACCACAGACAACGCACATCACAAAGTGAAGCACAGGTTTATTACACAGTTGCAACATGTCGTAATCACTACAGATGCAAGGTAATCCCACCTGGGAGCGGGCACACAGTCAACAACTGTAGACGGAAGGAAGTCCATGGGTGTGGCGCACATCACCTGTAGGGACACAACAGCTACCAGCCTGGAAGTGCAATCATGTCGTCGGTGGACACATTTGACCAAACGAATCTGAAAGTACCCTGTGAAGGACAGAAATGACACACAGTCAAAAGCAATGGAGTACAGGACAGAACAGCAAAACTCATGCACAATACATGTTACAAGATACCCACCCAGAACCAAGTTAGCATGTCAACACTGTTGGGGAGTACAGCCCACCTGTAAGCACACATCGCAACACACATCCAGTCAAGTAGCCCATGGACACACTCCAACAGCACCAGAGCACCACCTACACATCATGCCAACTCACATCATTGACATGACACCTCAGGATACTCACATTCAGCTAAAGAAGTTGGTGATGAGCTGTGTGCGGACATCACCATCATCATCATCATCATCATCGTCACTGGCATCGTGGTCCAGGCCAGGATCCTCCACAGGTGGCGGATGTTGGTCATTGTCATCCTGGATGAGAGGCAACTCCTTCCGCACTGCCAGGTTGTGGAGCATGCAGCAGACGATGATAATCTTGCACACTTTCGCAGGGGCATATGGGAGGGACCCTCCGGTCTTGTCCAGGCAGCGGAAGCGGCTCTTCAGGAGACCAAATGTCCGCTCAATCACTCTCCTGGTCCGACCATGTGCCTCATTGTAGCGCATCTGGGCTGGTGTCACAGGGTTCCTGAGGGGTGTCAGCAACCATGGCATGTTGGGGTATCCCGAGTCACCTACGGACAGACAAGTGCACATTAGCTGACTTGGAAAAGTGGGCGGAATACTACAGATCAGATCACACACAATGGCACAAAGTCAGTACACACCGACAAGCCAGGCACGCTGGTTCTGCATCTGTGCCATCATCCTGGGGATGCGACTACTCCTCATCACAAAGGCATTGTGTGCTGAACCAGGGAAACGGGCACACACGTGTGTGATGGTCATGTCTGCAAGACACACCACCAGTGCATTGACCGAGTGGTAGTGCTTGCTGTTCCTGTAGGCCTGCTCCTGGGCCTGTGGTGGTACCAAAGCCACATGTGTCCCATCAATGGAGCCAATGACATGCGGCATCCTCTCCAGGGAATAAAAGTCACTCTTCACGTCAGTGAGTCGTCGCAGTCTAGGGAAATAGATGTACCGGTTCAGGAATAGCAACATTGCCGCCAAAACATCGCGGAGCACACGGCTCAACATGGTCTGTGACATCCCACCAGCAGTCGCCACAGTATGTTGGAAGGTACCGGTGGCAAAGAAGTGTAGGGCTGCCATCACCTTCACCTTGGGGGTCAGCGCTGTAGGATACGGCCGGCCAGGCTGCAAATGTGGGGACAACTGCACTGCCAAATCCTCAATCAGCTGCCTGGTGAAGCGGTACCGTCGGATGCTGTCCCGTTCCACCATCGTTGCCAGGTCTGGGAATGGTCGATGGACAGCAGGAGCCCTGCAGTGCAGAGGAGAAGTAAGCAAGATTGTCAGTCACCCCACATATGCGGCATTGAACACACTCAATATCCCAACATACATCATTATGAGGCACAACTACATGAAGTGTGCAGTTCCATAAGGACATGTATGGTACATACATGGCCAACATCTGTCAACACGGTCCAACAGGTGGCATCAATTAGTCCCAGGTTGGCCCATTGGATATCATGAGGCCGTGTCACAGTTCCCATCTCCTGCTGCCATGTCACAATCACCCCCCACAGTGACATGTGAGGACAGATGTGCCCCAGGCACCACAGCTCAATGACAGGTACATTCCCAGGGACCCTGTATTGCCACACGGACACTGGCATTACATGGAGTATCATGTATACACCACAGCAAAACAACCATGACCCCCACAGGTAGTGGTCCCACTTGCCACGGCAGGACAGACATGGACGTCTGTGACACACACACGCACAACATCAAAGTCCATGCACACACAACCTGGATGTGGAGACTGTCTCCCATTGTGCACATGAAATCAGAGACATTGTAAACACTACATGCACAAAGACTGTGGAGGACCATCACTATTGTGCCACTGGGACACCCTGGCTCAAACATACCGTCCCACATGGGACTCACGGAGTATGTGACATGACATACACATACACCACCGTGAAATGTGACCATGGCACATGCACAGATATGAACAGTTGCACATCACAGTGGTCATGTACACGTAACACCCAGGATCCTGTCCCCATTAACACGTGCACAGCCTGGGGGTGGCTGCCCACAGGTGACACCCACAGGACAACATGTACACCAACATACACACAATAGGAAATGCAGCCTTACATGCCTTATGATAAAGTTTGGACAGGCTGTCGTGATGTAGGTGTGCCCCTCACTCCCTGGGAGCTATCTGTGGCTGGCATATGTCCATCTGAGACAGGCATGCTGACATATGCCAGTCACATGTACAGTGATGCGTTGAACAGCAATGGACCGATCGGTGCCCCCGGCCGGCCCATTGCATTCAATGTGTGCGGGTACGCGTTGTACCCCTGTACGCGTTGTACCGCAATGGACCGATCGGTGCCCCCGGCCGGCCCATTGTATTCAATGTGTGCGGGTACGCGTTGTACCCCTGTATGCGTTGTACCGCAATGGACCGATCTGTGCCCCCGGCCGGCCCATTGCATTCAATGTGTGTGGGTACGCGTTGTACCCCTGTACGCGTTGAACTGCAATGGACCGATCGGTGCCCCCGGCCGGCCCATTGCATTCAATGTGTGCGGGTACGCGTTGTACCCCTGTACGCGTTGTACTGCAATGGACCGATCGGTGCCCCCGGCCGGCCCATTGCATTCAATGTGTGCGGGTACGCGTTGTACCCCTATACGCGTTGAACCGCAATGGACCGATCGGTGCCCCCGGCCGGCCCATTGCATTCAATGTGTGCGGGTACGCGTTGTACCCCTGTACGCGTTGTACCGCAATGGACCGATCGGTGCCCCCGGCCGGCCCATTGCATTCAATGTGTGCGGGTACGCGTTGTACCCCTGTACGCGTTGAACTGCAATGGACCGATCGGTGCCCCCGGCCGGCCCATTGCATTCAATGTGTGCGGGTACGCGTTGTACCCCTGTACGCATTGTACCGCAATGGACCGATCGGTGCCCCCGGCCGGCCCATTGCATTCAATGTGTGCGGGTACGCGTTTTACCCCTGTACGCGTTGTACCGCAATGGACCGATCAGTGCCCCCGGCCGGCCCATTGCATTCAATGTGTGCGGGTACGCGTTGTACCCCTGTACGCGTTGAACTGCAATGGACCGATCGGTGCCCCCGGCCGGCCCATTGCATTCAATGTGTGCGGGTACGCGTTGTACCCCTGTACGCGTTGTACTGCAATGGACCGATCGGTGCCCCCGACCGGCCCATTGCATTCAATGTGTGCGGGTACGCGTTGTACCCCTGTACGTGTTGAACTGCAATGGACCGATCGGTGCCCCCGGCCGGCCCATTGCATTCAATGTGTGCGGGTACGCGTTGTACCCCTGTACGCGTTGTACCGCAATGGACCGATCGGTGCGCACCCATTGACAATGGGCTTGCCTGGCAACTGACGCGTTTTCGAATTTCGAACGAGTCGGTTGCTGGAAAATCAGTTGGTCACCCACAACAATGTTGCAAAATCATGTATGTCATGAAGTTGAAGATTTGAAGGATGCTGTGGGCGTGTTTTGGTGCTGCTATTCCATGGATTGGCCAGATTCAGAAGATGCAAACGACTTGGACCTATCACTTTGGACACAAGGGAAAGTATCTGCCTCTCCAGCACATATATATTGCTGGCTGTTCCCCTGAGAGCTCACTTGCCTGCACTACATGCTCCAGGACGACATCTGCCACTGCACTGCTGCTGTCTCTGCCCCTCTGGACCCTGCAATGGCATGTACTGTGGAGAGAGCCCCAGCCTTCAGCCTTGAGGAGAACCAGGCCCTGCTGGACAGACTACTTCCACAGTACAGCAAGCTGTATGGGACACCAGGGGAGCAGGTGAGTGTTCTGTGCACTGCCTTTCTGAATGTGCATTTTGTCTGACTAGCAAGGCTGGAAGTCTGCACGCCACTGGCTAGCAGGCTCACTGAGTAGTTGTCACCCCCATAGTGTGTAGTGACATGCACTGGACAGGTATGGTGCAGTGACAGTGCATTTGAACAAGGTTTTACTTCCCATGCAATGATACCATGTAGTGATGTCTGGCAAACTGTCCATGGGCAGCTTTGCACTGCCTGTGTACATCATGTGCCCCTGTGATTGAGACATGTATATACAACTGTGTCATGCACGGATATGTTGCATGTGTAGTAATGGCCTTTTCACTTTGTCATCCTGACAGGTTAATGCCCATCGGAAGCAGGAGATCTGGAAGGACATCGTCCGGTCCATGGGGGTCTACAAGCGCCGGATCCGCAACTGCCAGAAGAGGTGGCAGGACCTTCGGGGCTGGACCCGGAGGATTGCACGGGTCCAGCTGAAGCTGTCGCCTCCTCGCAGGAGGGGCGGAACACGGACCCTGACCCCCACATGCTCCAGATCCTGGCGGTGGTGTTTCCAGACCTGGATGGGCAGCTGAAGGCCAGACAGCAGCAAGGAGGGGGTGAGTCAAAGACTGCACTGTGAACTCTGTATTACATGCTTTGTGCCCTCCTCTGGCCTGGTTCAACTGCCACAGTGCAGCAGTCATGTTGTCCAGGAGCCATGTCCCTCTATTGTGCACTGCCCACTGCTCATCTGATACCCAGGTGTGGCCCTTACATTCAGGGAATTGTGTCACTTGGGACTGTGTCCTTGCAGTTTGCTTCACTAAAGGTGGGGGACAGCATCTGTTTCCCTAACTCTGTTGTGGGCATCATGGGTGGGTCCATTGTTCACACAACGCCTGTGTTCGGACATGTAATCTGCGTGTTGCTTTGATATGCGGTCCACTTGCTGAGCTGAGCCACCACATGTGCCTGGTGTATGTGGCACACGCCCATGCAGCGGGTGGGAACAATGTTTGGGCCCCAGGAGTGTGCAGATTACGTGTGTCACACATACATAGCCAGCTATCCACTGTCCAGGGCTCATCCCTCATTCATGTGGAGCAGGACAGTCATGCCTACTCCAGGCCATGCAATGCACTCTGTACTCCCACTCCCGTGTATCAGCTGACACATTGTGCGCAGTGATTTGACCCCTCAGGTGTCTGGCTCTGTGTCAGTGTGCTGTGGATTACTTGCCAGGACTGCTGGGGTGTTTCTTGGTAGGGGCTCAGCATGCCCCTGGAGATGTGACCATAGGAGACGATACTTGTGTGTCACATAGGTGTTTGATCAGCTGCCCATGCAGACTGGGGTATGCGAATGTGAAGTTCAGGCAGCTGTTCCCCATTCACAGCAGATTGTGAGGGGCTCAGGTTCAGAGGGTAGTGTCACAGGTCTCCCATATGTCCAATAGGTATGACCTGGACAGATGAGGGTTAAGATGATGTGTTGTGTGGGGGATGTACATGTGCACTTGTGCAGCTCCAGGACTTGCATTCCCCATGACCTACTATTGTGACACAGTGCATAGTGTTGTTGTCTGGCTGCCAAGTCATACATCACTGAGACAGTGATGTATGACTTAGCAGTCATGCCTCTGCCATGGCATGTGTCAACTTATTGGTGGTCCTGCAGGGGAGTGACATGTGCTACATGCACACCATTGTGGCGATGGCTATCAGGACATGGGTGCATCATGGTGTCTGTCGCTGGTATGCATCACATGCATTTCCTATTTGACTCTGGGCATCCCTTTCATCCGGAAACCTGTACTGACTCAGTGGCAAGAGCTGTGATGTGTGCATGTCCACATGCCACACCGTGTCCTCTGCACTGTCCAACTACTGTGTACTTGGTGCATGTGTCCACACTGAGGTGTTGCAATCCAACAGACACCAGACAGATGGGTGCAAGGCCATGTGGGATGTGAGTGCCATGCTTGGCATCAGACTGACAATTTGCTTCTCCTGTTCAGTTAGGGCACTTTTAGCAATGTACAACTAATGATGCCAGGGCTTGCTCTGTAATGTGCTGTGCTCACAGTGGTGTGTGCGTTTGGTGCAGGTGACTGATGTCTGTCTGTTTCCCCATTGTTTGCAGATACATCCACGGCCACGGAAGGGGACAGCTCCACGGACCAGGAGGAGCCAGAGAGCCAGACTGGGTCAGCAGCCGAGGAGTGGTCGGAGGGACCCAGTGGCACGGAGGGCGAGGGGAGCCACACGAGGAGTCCTCAGCACCATCCACCTCAGCTGAGGACCAGAGCAACTCAGAGGATGACTCCCTTATGGAGGCGGGTGTCAGCAGCCACCACACCCCAGCTAGTGTTGCTGTCCCCGCCACCACCAGCACCACCACCGCCCTCCCATCGGCTCCCATTCCCCAGGTCCGTGGAGGCTCCCATGTTTGGGAGCGTGTCTCCTTTGGGCCAGGCACCGCACCCCCTGCCCCTGTGTCCCCTGCTGCCCTGAGTGAGGAGTCTGTGTACCTCCTTCGCCAGCTCCATGTAGGGCAGACAGCCATGCTGAGTGTCCTCCATGCGCACACCGCTCTGTTGACTCAGCTGGTGTCGTTCATGGAGGGCATCTCATCGGGCATGTCTGACCTACAGAGGGGCAATAGGTCCATGGACTCCTCCCTGACGGCAGCAGTGTCCCTCCTCAGACAGTCCCTCACCCCTCCTGCCTCTGCTCCATCCACACTCCCCAGCACCTTACCCGTCCCAAGCACACAGACACCGGCACAGGCACACACCAGCACACACACGTCCAGCACACAGACACACAAGCCACAAACAAAACACACACGCACGCACAGTCAGGGGACTGAAACCAGACTCACAGGGGATGGGGCCCTGGTTCACACACACGCATCCACGGGCACTGCGCAGTCCTCAGTTGCCTCTCCCTCCAAAACACCCTCCCTTGCCTCACCTGCAACCCCAAAGACCCAGCGCCTCTTCCTCAGTGACCTCGGCCTCTTCCCCTCCGATCCAGCTGCTCCAGCATCCAGGGGGAAGAGGAAGCCCCCCCACACGGAGCAGAGTGCCCCTCGCCCCCGGACACCCTCCCCCAGGTGCAGACAGACTGAGGCCCCCACCCGCAAGTCCCCCCGGAGTGGTAAGAGCAAGACCCCGCTGCTGCCCTGCAGCTCAAGCACCAGGTCTCCTTCCTCCATCCCTCAGGCCCCCACTCCACAGGTGCCCCCACCACACCCTGCCCCAGGTTCCCCCACCCACAGATATACCATCCCCAAGAGGATCTGGCCTTCTCCCCCTGCCACTTGCTCTCCCGGCACCACCCCCCGCTGCGCTTGTCTGTGCCACTGATGTGGTGAGGGTGTCCTCCCCCTCTGTCCAGCCACCTTGCCTGTTCCCCATTCTCCTCCCCTGGTGGTAGGCACTGCAGTGGAGTCCACTACCACCCTGTCTGACTTGGGCACTGCAGTGGCGGACCTGTCCACTCCATCTGCAGGGTCCACTGCAGTCGTGCCGGCACCCACAACATCTGAGCCATGCCCCCCAGTTGTGCCGGCACACACCATGTCAGACACCTCCACTGCAGTTGTCAGTGGCTATCCAGCACCCACCACCCCTTCCCTGCTTCCTCCTGGTGAGCCCTGATCCTGTCCCTGCGGTGCCAGGCCTACCCCCCGGTTGCCCCTCCTAGTGGATTGTCCCTGGTTTTGTGCAGGCATGTGTAGGGTGGCATCTGCCACTGTCACCCACTTGTGACTTTGTTGATGGACTGGCCATTGGCCTTTGTTTATTTTCTACCGGACTTCTACTTTTAATGCCACATATGCTGAATAAAGCAACTTTCTGTTCTCTAGTGCTTTTGCTTCTGATGTACATGATGTTGATGATGCTAACCATGCCCTTGCTGCAGTGATGGTGATATTTGGTCTCATGATAATGAAGTGTTACTGTGCAGGAACCCATGTGGTCCAGGGGAATGTGTCCTATCCTGTGGTGTATCCATGTCATCTATAGCAGCATCTGAGGGTGTCATGTGTTCAGTATTTGGCAATGGGATTTCCTACTTAGATTGCCTATTTCACATCTGTGGCTTCCACCCCTGCACATCTGTTGTGCCTGCCATTGTTCAATTCGTCTACTTCCCTGACCGTGTGGCCATCTCCAGTGGACATGCAGGTTTGGGCATCAATGGGGAAGGACTCATCTGTGTTGTCAGTGCAACATTGCTATACAAGTGTGTTGGATCTGTGCTGATGATTCCGTTGGCACTTCCATGACCAGGCTGATGTTACGGGAGCCCTCATTTGGTGTTAATTGTTGATTGTGTGACCAAGTGCTCAGCTGACATGATGGGGCCCTACTGAGGCAACATATGGCACAGCTTTCCTCACACAGGAGTGGAGTCCCCTCATGGCAGTGTGTACTCCTGTGACATTGCCTGCACCCAAGGTGTGTGTTGTATGTGCATGTCTGTGTGTTCACTTCCGTTTAGCTGTGCATGCTGTGATCCCTAGTGTTGTACCTGTTTGTGATGCTAGCTGAGTTGACCTATGTTCCCCCAAAGTCTTCGCCCTGGGTTCTCTGTGATGTGGGTGCATGGCACATTACTGGTCATCAGGGTGTCACCCATAGGTGTGTTTGCTGTCAGGGCTGAGTTTGTGTGCAGACGCAGATGGGTCACAGTCAGGTTTCCCTTGGCACTTGTTGTTTGCCCCTGTCATGTGATTTCCAGTTTGTGTTATCTTTCAGTGATTGTGACACGTTGTGTGTGTGACTGCTGGCACTCCTCAGGGTCCGGGCTGCAATGTTGGTTGTTGTCTATGTGTGTTCTTTGTGGGTGACCTTGGCTTCTTCATTGGTGTGTGACTGTGGCTGGGATCCCATTGGTTGGTGTGGTATTGCCGTCATGTCCATGTACAGCATAGTGTGCAGTGTGTCAGACATTCAGGAGTCTTGTTGAGTGGCCATGTGTGATGTGTTTCTGCACGTTGGTTCCCACCCACCACCCTGGAATAGTCATGGGTGCATGTGCAATGTCACCAGTGCATGTGTGCTTCACTGCTGCACATTGTTGGAGGTCGAGGGGTGTGGTGTTGAGTGTGTGCAGATGAGAGTTGTTGCCCGGCTAGGCCCCTGCCTCCATGTTGGCCTTGGCTTACTGGCCATGCTGTTTGATTTGTGCTTGTGTAGGTGTGATGGTAGTTAGTTGCTCAGGACACATGACTGTGGTTCACAGTGTGAACCACATTTAGCTTTGTCATCACAGTGGGATTGTAATGCAGCCCAGGGTCACCACATTGTGGGGGCCCTGGGGGTGGTGCTGTGGTGTGTCTGTGTCTTGCTGTGTCAGTTGCTGTCCCTACGTGCCTGTGTGACATGTGTGATTTGTGCTCCCTCTCATCTGACAATGCCTGCTTGCCCACATAGGGGATTTGGATCCATGAGTTACCTTTGTGTGGCACTGTGTGCACATCTGTATGATTGGTTTTCAGGTCTCCTCATGTGTTGTGTGGTTGCCTGGGGACACTGGCACCCCCCTCACCTGTTGTGTATGATGTGCAGTGTGGGTCTGCCTGTTTGTGTTTGTGCATCTGCACCACTGTATTGGCATATCTTGGGTGTGCCATTGGCTGTATGTAGTTTGGTGGGTTTCCCCTGCTGTCCCTGGGACTCCTAGGTCATCGGTCAGCACAATGATCATGGTTTGTGTGTCCCATTGCTGCCATGGTATGGTATCTGTTCACCTCACATCTGCAGTCTCCACAGGGTATCTGCATTTGTGTGCCCATTGGTGCAAATATGTGGGTCTGCATTCTGATGGTCACTTCTGTCATTGTGTCATTGATGATTGTTGACGGTGTCAGCCCCCATGGGTGTTGTTTGTCTGCACATGGCCAAAGGTATGTCTTATTTGCACTGCAGTATTTGGCTCCCCAATTTATGTTGCAATGGGACACATACACTACTTTGCCACTGATGTGTTTGTTGTTCTGTGACCAGGAATCATCCATGCAGTTTGGCAGTTGCACCTCTTTCTTTGTCAACACTTACCTTTTGGTCACTGTGATGATGGGGGTTTGGACCCCATTGCCACAATGTTCAAAATGTGCTTCAGCTATGGACCCCACACTTACATTTTGGTCACTGTGATGATGGGGGTTTGGACCCCATTGCCACAATGTTCGAAATGTGCTTCAGCTATGGACCCCACACTTACCTTTTGGTCACTGTGGTGATTGGGGTTTAGACCCCATTGCCACAATGTTCAAAATGTGCTTCGGCTATGGACCCCACACTTACATTTTGGTCACTGTGATGATGGGGGTTTGGACCCCATTGCCACAATGTTCAAAATGTGCTTCAGCTATGGACCCCACACTTACATTTTGGTCACTGTGATGATGGGGGTTTGGACCCCATTGCCAAAATGTACAAAATGTGCTTCAGCTATGGACCCCACACTTACCTTTTGGTCACTGTGATGATGGGGGTTTAGACCCCATTGCCACAATGTTCAAAATGTGCTTCAGCTATGGACCCCACACTTACATTTTGGTCACTGTGATGATGGGGGTTTAGACCCCATTGCCACAATGTTCAAAATGTGCTTCAGCTATGGACCCCACACTTACATTTTGGTCACTGTGATGATGGGGGTTTGGACCCCATTGCCACAATGTTCAAAATGTGCTTCAGCTATGGACCCCACACTTACCTTTTGGTCACTGTGATGATGGGGGTTTAGACCCCATTGCCACAATGTTCAAAATGTGCTTCAGCTACGGACCCCACACTTACATTTTGGTCACTGTGATGATGGGGGTTTGGACCCCATTGCCACAATGTTCAAAATGTGCTTCAGCTATGGACCCCACGCTTACATTTTGGTCACTGTGATGATGGGGGTTTGGACCCCATTGCCACAATGTTCAAAATGTGCTTCAGCTATGGACCCCACACTTACCTTTTGGTCACTGTGGTGATGGGGGTTTAGACCCCATTGCCACAATGTTCAAAATGTGCTTCAGCTATGGACCCCACACTTACATTTTGGTCACTGTGATGATGGGGGTTTGGACCCCATTGCCACAATGGTCATGGCCTGCTTGCATTGTGGGTTCCAAACACATATATGTGTGGCACATGTGCTAGGGGGTCACATTGTATGTTCAAAGTCATGTTCGGTGTTGTAGGTATTTGACACAGTCTACACACGCTTGTCATGGTGTTGGGGGGATGTCTTCTTCTTGCATTCCCTAGGTTGTGGTGTGCTGGTTGTGTCATGCATTGTCCATCCTATGAGTGGGGGTGGTAGTAGTGGTAGGCATCCAGCCCCCCCTGGCTGAGGGTGGTAGTAGTGGTAGGCATCCAACCCCCTGGCTAAGGGTGGTGGTAGGCATCCAGCCCCCCTGGGTGAGGGTGGTAGTAGTGGTAGGCATCCAGCCCCCCTGGCTAAGAGTGGTAGTAGTGGTAGGCATCCAGCCCCCCCTGGGTGAGGGTGGTAGTGGTGGTAGGCATCCAGCCCCCCCTGGCTAAGGGTGGTGGTAGGCATCTAGCACCCCCTGGGTGAGGGTGGTAGTAGTGGTAGGCATCCAGCCCCCCTGGGTGAGGGTGGTAGTGGTGGTAGGCATCCAGCCCCCCTGGGTGAGGGTGGTAGTAGTGGTAGGCATCCAGCCCCCCTGGGTGAGGGTGGTAGTAGTGGTAGGCATCCAGCCCCCTGGCTAAGGGTGGTAGTAGTGGTAGGCATCCAGCCCCCCTGGCTAAGGGTGGTAGTAGTGGTAGGCATCCAGCCCCCCTGGCTAAGGGTGGTGGTAGGCATCCAGCCCCCCTGGGTGAGGGTGGTAGTAGTGGTAGGCATCCAGCCCCCCTGGGTGAGGGTGGTAGTAGTGGTAGGCATCCAGCCCCCCTGGCTAAGGGTGGTGGTAGGCATCCAGCCCCCTGGGTGAGGGTGGTAGTGGTGGTAGGCATCCAGCCCCCCTGGCTAAGGGTGGTGGTAGGCATCCAGCCCCCCTGGCTGAGGGTTGTAGTAGTGGTAGGCATCCAGCCCCCTGGGTGAGGGTGGTAGTAGTGGTAGGCATCCAGCCCCCCTGGCTAAGGGTGGTGGGAGGCATCCAGCCCCCTGGGTGAGGGTGGTAGTAGTGGTAGGCATCCAGCCCCCCTGGGTGAGGGTGGTAGTAGTGGTAGGCATCCAGCCCACCCTGGCTAAGGGTGGTAGTAGTGGTAGGCATCCAGCCCCCCTGGGTGAGGGTGGTAGTGGTGGTAGGCATCCAGCCCCCTGGGTGAGGGTGGTAGTAGTGGTAGGCATCCAGCCCCCTGGCTAAGGGTGGTGGTAGGCATCCAGCCCCCCTGGGTGAGGGTGGTAGTAGTGGTAGGCATCCAGCCCCCCTGGCTAAGGGTGGTAGTAGTGGTAGGCATCCAGCCCCCCTGGCTAAGGGTGGTAGTAGTGGTAGGCATCCAGCCCCCCTGGCTAAGGGTGGTGGTAGGCATCCAGCCCCCCTGGGTGAGGGTGGTAGTAGTGGTAGGCATCCAGCCCCCTGCCTAAGGGTGGTAGTAGTGGTAGGCATCCAGCCCCCCTGGGTGAGGGTGGTAGTGGTGGTAGGCATCCAGCCCCCCTGGCTAAGGGTGGTGGTAGGCATCCAGCCCCCTGGCTGAGGGTGGTAGTAGTGGTAGGCATCCAGCCCCCCTGGGTGAGGGTGGTAGTGGTGGTAGGCATCCAGCCCCCCTGGCTAAGGGTGGTGGTAGGCATCCAGCCCCCCTGGCTGAGGGTGGTAGTAGTGGTAGGCATCCAGCCCCCCTGGGT
Organism: Calotriton arnoldi; assembly: GCA_963921515.1. NCBI lineage: Eukaryota > Metazoa > Chordata > Amphibia > Caudata > Salamandridae > Calotriton > Calotriton arnoldi. The sequence continues at coordinate 73,930 of CAWUFW010017821.1, forward strand.
GAGGGTGGTAGTGGTGGTAGGCATCCAGCCCCCTGGCTAAGGGTGGTGGTAGGCATCCAGCCCCCCTGGGTGAGGGTGGTAGTAGTGGTAGGCATCCAGCCCCCCTGGGTGAGGGTGGTAGTGGTGGTAGGCATCCAGCCCCCCTGGGTGAGGGTGGTAGTAGTGGTAGGCATCCAGCCCCCTGGGTGAGGGTGGTAGTGGTGGTAGGCATCCAGCCCCCCTGGGTGAGGGTGGTAGTAGTGGTAGGCATCCAGCCCCCCTGGGTGAGGGTGGTAGTAGTGGTAGGCATCCAGCCCCCCTGGGTGAGGGTGGTAGTAGTGGTAGGCATCCAGCCCCCTGGCTAAGGGTGGTAGTAGTTGTAGGCATCCTGCCCCCCCTGGGTAGGGGTGGTGGTGCGCATTCAGGCCCCTGTGTGCATATGTGGCATTGGTGATGGGCATCCCGCCCCTATGGTGCTGCTGTTGCTGGTGTAAGTATATTTTGCATCCCTCTGTGTGTGTGTGATGTGTCGTGTACGTGTTGTATGTGTTTTGTGGTTGGTGTCTGGCTTACCTTCTGCGCCGTACGCGTCCGTGCCTGTTCCGGTAGTAAATGTAGAATATTGGTATGATCGGGACGAAGGGATTCATGGTTGGTTCGTGTCGTTCGTCCATCTCGTTGCTTCGCGTCGTCCTCGTCGCTTCGCGTCGTCCTCGTCGCTTCGCCTCGTCCTCGTCGCTGGCGTGTTCGTCTCGTTGCCGTGGATCGTGTTGTGGCGCGAATCGGAGCTTATGTGCGCCTCTCCCGGATGCTTTTGACGTGCCGTGCGTAGCGACGGGTTCGGCGCGTACGGAAAGCGCATCGTACTCGTTCGGCCGGACGGAGCTGCATTTTCCTTCCGTGCGACTCGATTCAGCGTTTCCGGATTCGCCTCGGTCGGGGAACAGGACCTGGTTTGGGTGAGTACGGCTCGGCCGGATTCTGTGCTGTTGTGCGCATCGTACTTACTCGTTCGGTCTGCTGTACGGATCGGTCGGGAAACAGGCTTTCGCATGGCTTTTTTCCCGACCGAATGCTATTCGGTGCGCCTCCGACCGAGATCGGAATCGGCCCCTCAGTGGTATAATAAAGAGTGCTGTGAGGCAAAAAAATAACTCATCTTGGCTACAAAAACTAGTAATGTAGAGACCATAAGGGAGAAAAGAAACAACTACAAGAGATTACTATTGCAAACCAAGAAAAATTGGGATGACAATTTATGGATTGAACTGATTAGTGCATCCAAAGCCAGGGATCACTCAGGCTTTTGGCGACTGATCGCAAAGGGCAATAAGACGGGAAGGTGTAGCAAGGACCTTTTCTTGGACGCTAAAACCTGGGTCAGCCACTTTTCCGGCCTATATTCAACACCTATCAGTGACATAGAATTTAATATACAAGACTATGTACCAAGCCCAACTCCAGTTCCTTTAAACTTTAGCATAGAAGATACTTTGGCAACAATGGACGCAGTCAAACCGGGAAAAGCACCAGGCCCAGATAAGATACCAGGAGATTTACTAAGGTCTGATAAGGAGGTTTGGGGTCCCTATAGAAATTTCTTGTGTAACTCAGTCGCCGCTGGTGCACCAATACCGGAATCATGGAAAGGGGCTGAGATTACTACAATTTTCAAGAAAGGAAATCGCCAAGACCCTTCACATTATAGACCGATTAGCTTAATAGATGTTTTACAAAAAATATATGCTCGACAAATTTTAATAAAACTAAATGATTGGATTGAGGAGAATAGTCTTTTATCAAAATACCAGGCTGGTTTTCGAGTAAAAACAAGCACAATTGACCAAGTCTTTAGATTTCTTTGCATTAGCTGGAAGTATACCGTCCTTAAGCAGGGACACCTGTACATCGCCTTTGTAGATTTGAAGGCCGCCTTCGACCTCATTCCTAGAAACCTCCTCTGGAAATCCCTATGAACTCAAGGGATCCCGGGGGAAATACTCATGCAAATAATTAGATTGCATGAGGGGAACTTTGCAAAGGTTAGGTGGGGACCGAAGGGAGAGCTTACAGAGCCGATCCAAGTAAACCGGGGCATGAGGCAGGGATGTGTGCTGGCGCCCACCCTATTTTCATTGTATGTGAATGACATACAGGAATATCTATTGGGCTGCAAACATGATTCTCCCAAGCTAGGGGGGGCACCAGTACCTGCATTATTATTTGCAGATGATACTATTTTAATATCCCAAACCCCAAAAGGTTTACAATGTTTAATAGATAGTTTTAATGCATACTGTGAAACTAAAGGCCTGGAAATAAATTCTAGCAAAACAAAATATATGGCAGTGAATCCCCATAAGTCTTTTAAAAAGAATCTAACAGTAAAAAAACAGAAACTAGAGTATGGGCACAATTTCAACTACCTAGGTATAACCTTGGACACTAAAATGACTTGGAAAGCTCAAAGGGAGAAAAGTAAAATTATTCTACTCCAAAATTCATTACCGATAGCGAAGAAACATGAGAATAGTATGTCCAAAGCGGTATCCCCTGCCCTTGAGATATACAAGTATAGAGCACAATCAGCATCCCTTTATGGAGCAGAATTATGGGGGCCTTCGAGCAACAATACTTTTATGGTAGGAGAAAACAAGTTTTTTAGAAAATTATTACGCCTTCCAATGCGCACACCGTTATTACCTATTGTGATGGATCTTAATGTGCGACGTATGGATCACCAGGTAATTTTAAGACCATTATTATTTTGGGTGCGCCTGTGGTCCACAGTAGAGCTTGCACATTATAAAGAAGGGCTTGAGGAAATCTTAAAACTCAATGGAGCCAAGGGCTTACCGTGGACCAAGCATGTTAAGTGTTGGTTTTATAAATTAGGGTTGAGTCATTTCTGGGAAGAGCCAGCCCAATTGTCTTTTGCCTCAAAGAAAATACTAAAAAAAACCTTCATTTTGCACTTAATTGATTAACAAGAAGACCATGAGAAAGGCCACATTGTTTGCACACAAATTGGATTTTAAGCATTTACACTTTTTAACGAATAACCCCCAATTAGGTAGTGAATTAAAAGCTGATTGATAGACTCCTTTTAGACTTATGGTTAATATAATGTATTCTCCGCTAATCCCTTAATTTGTTTTTATTACTCAAATTATGTAAATTTTAATTGTATTTAATTATAAAGGCGAGAAAGGTCAGTACTGGAAATGTATTACAATACTTGTGTAATGGTCTAAGCGATACCTTTGGACTGTTTTAACGTTTTAATGTTCTGTTGTGTAAACTGTATTGTGTATCTTTTATGGTTTTTTAAACCGAAATAAAGATTAATTGAATTGAGTTAATGTAGTTTATAGTGGGAATAGTGAAGAAATACAAATATATGGTGTAAGGATAAAGATATAGCTATAAATGTTTGAACAAATTCAATAGTTTTTAAAGTACATTGATACAATAGAAATATTTTATTATAGATACAATATTTCATAACGTGAAAAAAAACACAGAAACATCTTTATATTTTATTTATATTTTTATTTATAATGAAACATTGATAATAAAAAATTAGAAAAAGCATTTTATTTTTTAAGTATATTTAATTTCTATTGTAACCAGGAAAAAATACATTTTGTTAATTGTTTACATATTACATATTTGGTATATATTTATATATTTAGATATAACATTTTTGAAAAAATAGTATTACAAATTGTTGTTTTATTACATTATTGTAGTGGGTACGCGTTGGTGGCATCCACACCATACACGCATGTATAGGGGGACCCATGGGTCCCCCCTGTGTCCGACTCGTACGGCTACGAATGAAGGGGGGTCCGGCACGGACCCCCGAAGTCCGCGTCCAAGAGCTTTTTTGTGTCGGAGGCTCCGACTCGATCCGGCTGTCCGGATCGTGCATCATACTGGCTCGGTCGTAAAACGTCTCCATTGCGCGCCACGAATCGAGTGCGAACGAGTCGGACGGAGCGGTTCGGACCCGGAAACGAGTCGGTCGGCGATTTCGAGTTCAATAGCATCGTACTTGCTCGCTCGGACGAATGTACGAATCGGTCGGAAACAAAGCCTCCGACTCGGATCCGGTAAAGCCGAATCCGATTCGGAGCCCTACCGACCGAGATCGGAATCGACCCCTAAATGTTTTGGGTAACAGTAGATACATAAATTTTTTATATTTTACATATTTTTTACATTCATACACATAGTGAATATTATTAATAATATAAGTACTTTAACAAAAAATAATTGTAAACATATTTATAATTGTATTTTTTAACATATGATGTTTTATTTTTAGTATTATTATTTATATTCTTTATTTAAATATTATTAATTAGTACATAAGTTGTTTTGTAAACACAAACATTTTTTATAACATTATTGCATTTTTTTCATATTAGTAAAATATATTAACATTTTTAAATATACATTGTACTTTACATGTATATATTTTTAATTATAATAATAAACATTAATTTTCTTATAATATTTATTATTATAATTTTACATTACAAATATTATGTAAAACATTATTTTATAATTTAGTAATATTTTTTGGTATTTTTCAAACATTTCCAGTAAGGCATTTGTAATATATAACACTTGTAATAATGAAAATGAAAAATATTTATTACTTAATGCAGCCATTTTTAAACTAAAGTTGTATTTTGTAGGCTATCAGTTTTGTTTTAGGTCATTTGTGAGGAGAGAAGCTCGCGGTTGGAAGCTGCGTCGCATCGGTTAAGGTAAGTTTTAATTTTCTTTAATTAAACTTTAATATAAGTGTAATTTGAAGGTAGTGTATTACTATATAGTGTATGTAGTGTTAGGTTTTGTAATTTTAGGTGAGTTGTATGTTTAAATTAGAAGTGTGCGAAATGTGGTTGGTTTGTTAAACGGTCTGTGTTAGAGTTTGATAGATATGTGTAATTATGTTTAAAGTGTGTTGTTAGTACTGTATTTATTTGTAATATTATATAGTGTATATGCGTTTTTGTGCTGGAGGGATTGTTTTATTTCCTAATAGGTTTTTGTCGATTGGAAGCTATCGTGGGGAGAAGAATGAATTTATTAGTTTTAGTGTATTAGTTTTAGTAAACTAATGATTATTTTACACTTCCTTAATTTTTTTAGTTTTCCTGGAGCGTTTCTTTTTTAAAATCTTTTTTTCTGTTTTTTTCTGGTTTATCGTTGGTGGACCTATTGCTGATTACTTTTTATACAGCTGGATTTTTCCATTTTTTGGGGGGATTATTTTTTTTAAATATGGATTTTTTAAACAACTTTGGATTTCATTATGGAATTTTGGATTACTCTTCTTCAGCAACGAAAACTGTAAGTAAGTTTAAATTATTTATAGTGGGAGGGAAATGTTTATAATGTAATTGTTATAGTTATTTGTTTTATATAAAATATATTTATTATGTCAATTTATTTTCAGAATCTTAAGTAAAATAATTGACAAAATAATTATATTTTTGGAGTTGACAAAAAAAAAATATTTGACTTTGTTTTTAGATTAATTCTTTTTGTGGTTTGGAGGTACATTTATTTAAAGTAGGCTTTTAGCTATTGTTTCTAGATACTCTAATCCTTTAGTTGTTGGGTAGAGTCTAACTTTGAATTGTAAGTACTCAAACATTTGTTTAGTTTGTAACACATTAGGTTCAGCACCACATAAGTACGTATATCATAATGTATTAGACGATGTGTACACAAAGAAAAATCCAATTTGTAGATGCGATCTTTTCTTGTATAAAAACTGTTCTTTATTGTGTTTTCATTAAAATCCACAAAGCCATAGCCAACGCGTTTCGTCTCACACAGAGACTTCTTCAGGGCTATAGAAAAAACACATATATACGAACATTTAAAAAAACACTCATATACACATATGAGAGAATATATAAATCCATTAAAATTTAAGCCAACATCATACATTTGTTAATGTTATGCCATTTTCAGAAATCGATACAATCAATATTCATTTTTTATCAAGTGTTGTTAGTTTTGGGCCTAGTTGAGTTATAGACTGTTCCATTCTTAGGGGCCTATTACGATGGCAGTCGGAAAACCTCCCCGACTGCCATGGTAACGGGAAAAGACCGCCCGCAAGGCGCACAACATAACCGCCGGTCGCATTAGGATGTTCCTTGCTCGAAATCCGACCGCGGCGGTCGGATCGCGGGCCTTAACATTGCGAAAGTTGCTGCTGCCCGCAGCACCGCAGCAATGTCCAAATGAGCATGTCCTGCATTTCCCTGCACTGCGTGGCAGGCACTGCACAGTGCCTGCCACCTGGTACAGGGACATGTAGGGGGGGACCATGGGTACCCCCCAGTGCACCCACACCCCCCACAAAACATTGGGGACCCGCAACGGGAGACAATCACCGCATGCCTTTCCATGGCGGTCTGACCGCTGAGGAAAGGCTGGCTACCGCCGGCATCATAATCGTGCCGGAGGAGCCTGCCCTGCACCGCCACCATTATCCTGGTCCTTCTCCGTCCGCAGGGCAGGAGTGCGGATGGCAACCGGCGGAAAAGCGGCAGTCGGAATTTCCCACCGCCGCGGTCACCACCGCCATCCTAATCTGGTTTTCTGGCTTGCAATCGCGCCGGATGTCCGCCGCAGGTCCGGCAGTTGCCACCGCCGGCCGGACGGCGATCATCCGACCGCCATCGTAATAGGCCCCTTAGTTGTTGGTAGCTTTGTTCTTTTTAAATACATTGCATTAGTTTTTGTTGAGTTGGTGTAGTTCTGCCAGTTGTGGCTTGGAAGGCGTTATGCCATCCTTCCACAGCATTGTTAGTTTTGGCTTTTTTATTTAGGGTACTGTTATATACATTCCACCATGGAATGTGATATTTAGGCTGTCTTCTGTGTCCAGATCTGTGTAGCCTTCCCACCCAGGTATCCTCAAAGTAGTCAAGTAGGGGACTTAATTTTTGCTAATTTTGTTGGTAGTGGGGACTTTCAATTAATAAATTGTAGTGCTCAGCTACGTCAGTAATAGATACATATGCTAGTGCTATTATTTTTTTTATTTGAAATGGAAAGCTGCTATCTGTTGCATATTCTACACTTAGGGGATCATTACGATGGTGGACGGAAAATCCCTCCGACCGTCGTGCTCGCAGTAAAAAACCGTCCGATTGTATTGCGGCATTTCCACTGGTCAGATTACGATGCAAAGCACGTAAAGACGGTCCGCGGCGGACACAATTCACAAAAGTCCGTCCGCCACGGTCGGTAAAGCTACAAATCCGACCGCTGCGGTCGGGGAAAGTTGATCAATGGACCAAAAAGGCTGCACCTTCCGCGGAATGACCGCATGGCCAATTACGATGAGACAGCGGAGCTGGTGTAACGCTCATGGCTGTTCTGACCAACGGGGTCATGCTCAGGCCAAATGAATGGCGGACGGAACAAACTTCACTACAATGCTCAAAGTGTGCCTGTATTATCCGCAGCCCTCAATAACATCAGACACGCACCAATGACACACCACAAATGCATTCCTGAAATAAAAGCCATGGTCAGCATGGAAGATACACCTGGTGGTTACCACTCATGTGGACACACCCACATACCAGAGTACAAAACCAACCCCTTCCTGGACTAGCATCCTTTGCAAAATAGGCACAGAGAGAGGCCGAGACACAGAGAGAGACAGGACACCATTTTGGCACACAGCACACCATCGCACCATCACAACTTCACACACCACCACTTCACAGCCACACACCTGACACACATCACACATCCTCAGTACCAACTTGCACCCTGCACCTTTCATACATTTGCACCATGCCCAATCCCAAAATGCCCAAATTCACAGACACAGAGTTGAAAGTGCTGGTAGATGAGATAATCAGGGTAGAACCACATTTGTATGGGAACCTGGTCCGACAGACACCCATTGTGCGCAAAAATCAGATGTGGGCTAGAATCTACAACAAAATCAATGCAGTAGGGACCACCCTATGCACACTGCGTGATATCAAAAGGCGGTGGACCGACCTCAAGGCCCGGGTCAAGGCTCAGGCACAGAGGAACCATTATGCGGCCCACAGAACTGGTGGTGGCCCTCCTATTCCACCACTAACATTCACTGAATGGGAGGAGAAGGTGCTTGCCATACTGCATCCCGAGAGTCTCACCGGAATCAAGGGGGGAGGGGGAGTGGAGGCTGGTAAGTACAAACACAATGATGCACTGTAATGTACTGTTGTGCATAACAAGTGAGCCTCAATTGCCAGACCAAATCAAACTCATGTCGAATGCACGCTTTCAATATGAATGTCTCACAAGGCTAGCATTTCCTCAGTCAGCTCATGCACCCTGGCCTCCCTCCCAAACAGCATGGAGCACCCTCCCCACCCCACAGCCATGTGTCAGCCGTCACCGTCGACAGTGCCTCCTAACAGGTAGCTAGCCATCTCACTGGAGAGGGGGTTGTCGAGACCTGACTGCAAGACCACAACTCCCACAAGGCCCTCTGTACTCCCTCCCAAACAGCATGGAGCACCCTCCCCACCCTGCAGCCATGTGGCAGCCATCACCCTCCTCTGCTTCGCCTAACAGGTAGGGAGTCAGTTCATGCACCCTGTACTCCCTCCCAAACAGCATGGAGCTACATGACCACCACATTCCACACTTGTCAGCCAACCCTGTAAAGCTCCATAAGTTGTGGCCAGTGCACACACAGCCAATCCCATTGAGAAGTCACATTAATCTCAGTGTCATTGATGAAGTCACATATAACTGCAAAGCAAATCCCTGAATCGCAATGGCCAAAATCCAATGTACAAGTCACATTGTCTCAAAGCATAAAGGCTCACATCAAACCAACACATGCATGGAGACTCAGTCACCCATCACTAAACACAGGAAGTCAGTACAAAAAGCACAACAGAAACCTTGGATTTGCGGTATACTAGTTAGATACTCATAGAAAAATCACAAATATCCTAGCCTAAACTGAAAGTTGATGAGCAACAAGTTGCTACCAGAGGACATGTCCTTGTAAATACAATATCTCTACATATGAAATTGTTGCTTTCATAATGACACATTGCTAACAAACAATGTATGTACCTCTACATCATGTCCGACTGCTGACAAATTGTCACGAATGCCAAGTAATGGCAATTTCAGAATTCAGGTCATTACAAATGAAAATTGTAAAACATGACCCTTCAATTGGGGCCAATGCCGGGCCCTTCAGTGGCGGAGCACGCCTACCGCAATTTTAAAATATGTAAGCCACTGGCGGTTTCCATTGGCTAATGGCTATTCCTCATAGGCGGTGATGCACCGTGGAGGTCAGGAAGCATCCATCGCTATCCGGCATCATTCCATTGGGGACAAAGCCGGGCCCGCAGTGGCAGAGCACGCCTACCGCGATTTTCAAAAATGTAAGCCCCTGGCGGTTCCCATTGGCTGATGGCTATTCCTGATAGGCAGTGACGCAATTGGAGGTCAGGAAACGTCCACCGCTATTCAGCATCATTCCACTGGGGCCAATGCCGGGCCCTGCAGTGGCAGAGCATGCCTACCGCGATTTTCAAAACTGTAAGCCACTGGCGATTCCCATTGGCTGATGGCTATTCCTCATAGGTGGTGACACACCGCGGAGGTCAGGAAGCGTCCACCGCTATCCGGCATCATTCCATTGGGGACAATGCCGGGCCTCGCAGTGCTGCTGATAAACTGTAATGAATGCCAAATAATGTCAATGTCAAAAGTCATGTCATCTCAAATGAAATGTGCAAAAAATGAACATCAAAGTTTTGCTGTGTACTGAATATGCTGACAATCTAACCTCTGTTCAACAGGTGACTCACTAGCAACAGCAGGCGCCCATGCCATGGATGAGCCAAGCCAGTCTCCCCCCAGGAAGGTGAACTCTCGGATGCAAAGGGGGAAGGGAGCACACTACTTCACCTCCCAGCACAGTTCAACCCTTAGCATCCTTGTAAAAGCACTTCTGTTTAAATGCTTACTTGAATTTCCATTGAAGTGTTTCTCCAAGGTTGTTGCAGGTTAGTGCTGTGAATCTCCAGTCACAAGTGTACCTGGATATTATCCTTCATCAGTAGAGGTAAAAAATGAAATTTTGTGTTTGCTGAGAAAGCTGCCACAATCCTCTCAGGTCTCTGTACCTCTCCATGACCAACTTTGGTGAAACACTTGAGCTACATTTCAAGTAAGCATTTGAACTGAACTGCATTTACCAGGATGCTAAGGGGCGAACTGTGCTGAGAGGTGAAGCAGTGTCCTACCATCCCCCCCACCATCAACATGGATATGACATAAGTATTAAAAATTCACTCATCGCTGCACAATGTAACCCTTAGCAGTGTGCCAACAAGAGCCAGCATCCAAACACATCATGTTAAATGTTATGTTATACGGAATTTATAAAGCGCACGTACACCAATTGGTTTCATGGCGCTAATGTCCGTTGGGGACATTGTTGTGGTCAGTAAGTCAAGTACAGTCAAACGGGGCTTGTAAGGTATCATTGGGGTTTTTAGTAAGGCTGGGCGTAGTTCGCGAAGTAGTGCTTCGCGAAGCTACGCAAAGTGCAGTTCGCACTACGCGAGCTTCGCGTAGCACTACGCGAACTGCGTAGTGCGTGTTCGCAATGATTGCACAGTGCCGGATGCTTGTCCGCACTGTGCAATCATTGAAACGGCAACTTGCACAGTGCGAGCTGTCTTTTACTGCCGCTCGAGTAGATTTTTACTCGAGCGGCAGCTTTCTCAACGCGGACTGGTAGTTTCTCATCGCGAGCGGTCGCGAGCATACGCGACCACTCCCAATGAGAAACCTGACCTCCCCCGTTGAGAATCTCGCCGGGAGGTTTATTTTCCACGCTCGCGATCGGCAACTTGATGTTGCTGATCGCGAACGAAGAAAAGTCTCGCCGGGATGTCATTTTGCTTGCTCGCGGTCGCCAACTTGACGTTGAGGACCGCGAGCAAGCAAAATGACCGCGGCACTACGCCACGTGTGTTTGCACTGTGCTACGTGCAATTCGCGTTGTGCGAAGTAGCGCAAACTTCGCAAACTACGCGAGCGTAGCGTAGCACTTCGCCCAGGGTTAGTTTTTAGCCTGTTTTCACAAATGAACACCAGTCCCAGCCAAATGTTCCACGCTAAATATCCTTTAGTTTTCGGATGTCATCTAATCATGAATTACCAAAACAGCTGAGGTTTACGGGCAGGCCTCATGTCTACAGTAACAGTTTCTGTATGTGTCACTTGCTGTAGCAATGTACTTTCACTCCCCCATATGTGAATGTTGATAGTGAGTTGTGGCCTCACATTCCCACTATGAAAGCATACTTCAAAGAGTTAAGCAGGCTGAAAGCGCCTTTGTATCTACAAGAAGGCGCTCATACATCAGCCCATGAGACCTTCAAATTGCAGGTGGCTCAAACGTCCAGCGAGATCCAGTCACTGAGAAACAAGACTCTCCCACTTCATTTTGGGGAACTGCTACACCAAAAAACACAAACTTCTGATACTGAAGGCCTTGCAAATATCATTTTTAACTTGTGGGCTATGGCCTTGTTACTTCGTTTCTGGCTATTTCAGGAGTACTACCGGGGGTCATTCCAACAATATTTGTAGTGCAATGGGCGGTTTTACATCATTCCTTTGGCTGTTCTGCAGAGCGCTGGTTCACTTATAGCCCTTACACAATGGCTGCCCGTCCTGTGGTCCAGCCAAACCCCGGTCAGTTGCAACTGTACCATGAACGAATGCAGCATATTTTCGGATGTTTGCCATTAGCTGTGCTACGCATCACTTATAGGCTAACCTTCCGCTATGCCTATTTCATCTGCGTTCAACCTGTGTTCCACTGTCGCAGATGCCGCTTTCAATGGGCCATGGATGTCTGCCTTTCAAACACATCTCTTGCTGATCTGGATTATGACCTGTGGGTGAGCCCTTTGTTGGCCCACGACCAGGACTGTTCTGGGGATAGCCATTTATGGGATGCCTTTCAACGTGGCAGACGGGCTGCCAGCTGCGCATGTGCGTTTGCGCAACGTCTACTGTGCCATGCCTACATGGAACCTCTTCCAGGTTGCCATGAAATGCTCCTTTTGTTCACTGGGTGCAAGGAGCACAACTGTTCCTTCATACTACTGGATTGGATGGTGGTCCTGTTGCTGATGCTGAATCTGATCGTCTATTGGAACTGATTGCCTATGAAGCTGCAAGGGCTTTCCTGGATTAGTCACCACTTACCAGCATCACTGAATGTTTGTAACTAAATCAATATTGTTTGACCTTTTCTCACCTCCTTCTACAATTCAATCAGATTTATCACAAACTTGGGCCATGCCTGCATTCACTTGGACTCTGCTTTCCTCTGCGGTCGGTTTCGCTTGGTAACACAGACCTGAGCAAGGGGAGTCTGTTACATGCCCATTGTGGACATTGTGGCCTACTACGAGCCCAGCTTCCATCATGCATCTGTAGTGCACGTTAATACATGGCTTTGTTGTTTTGCAAGTACCTTCGTTTATGTCTTTCACATGAGAACTGTCTGCAGTGCTTGTTGTCTGTGCTGTCCTGGAGTACAGTACATTTCACCATTTATGGGCTGAGGAATGGGCTCTGCTGACAAAGCCCAGAGGGCTTTTGGGATACATTACATGACTTCTTCTGGCAAGGGGGAAGGGGGGATAGACCCGTAGGTATTCCTCATGAGGGCTTATTAATATGACTTCTACCTCCATGACATCTGGACATGTTTCTATGCTGACTGTTTTTGTATGATGCATTAATCTGCTGGTTGTGGAACATATACTGCATGTTCGGACACGTTATTTGAAATAAACATTTAGAGACGTTTCTTGAATTCCACTGATATCATTGTGGAGAAGTCTAAGAGTGAGGGCGACCGGGTGTGTCATGTTACCGCAATTCCAGAGAGATCTGAGAGTGTTGTGTCATGGGGTGTATAAGCGCTTGTTCCACTATCAGTGAGTAGGAGAGCTAGTGAGGCACTATAGCCATTCGGTCCTGTGGTCAAGGGTACTCAGGTGGTAGGATGACTCAGTCCCTGCCTGCCCAAGTCCTATAATCCTGCGCACAGTGCTATCTGTGGGCAGAATTACTGCAACAATCCTCCAAGTTTGGCAGACAACAGCAAAGCGCACAGACACAGTCATAGTTGCTCATTGCTAACTTAAACTCAATGGAAGAAGTTGGCGAAGAGTTGTGCACGCAGGTCAAGACCTTCTTCCTCACCACTGTCATCGTCGCTGGGCCTGTGTGGGTTTGCAGCGGGGGCTGCTGCTGCTCATCATCGTCCTGAATCAAGGGGATCTTTTTGCGCAAGGCCAAGTTGTGGAGCATGCAGCAGGCGACTACTATCTGGGGTGAGTATAGAAGTGCACCACCACTCTTGTCCAGACACCTAAATCTAGACTTTAGAAGTCCAAAAGTGTGCTTCACCACACGACGTGTCCTCCCAGGGGCCTCATTGAAGTGGACTTCCCCGGGCGTAGTAGGATTCCGCAGTGGGGTCAGCAACCACGGTCGATTGGGATACCCTGAGTTACCTAGTTGTGAGAAACACAGACCAACAATCTAACAGTAATATGTGAGGAGAGCAGCATGTCACACATACATCACACTCATTGGCACAGCCCACTCACCGACAAGCCAGGCACGCTCTGGATGAAGATTTGCCATCAATTGTGGTATGCTGCTGTTCTGCAGAATGTAAGAGTCATGTGCCGATCCGGGATACTTTGCACACACGTGTGAAATGATCTGATCTGCTTGGCCTACCACTTGCACATTGATGGAGTGGTAATGCTTGCGATTTCGATATATGTGTTCACGTGCCTGTGGTAGAGCTAGGCCAATGCGGGTTCCGTCAATGGCTCCCACAACTTGTGGGATGCATCCCAGGTCATAAAAATCGCCCTTCACCTCTGCCAATTCATTACGCCTTGGGAAGTGTATGTAATTGTCCTTGTACGTCATCAATGCAGACAAGACATCACGCAACACCATGCTGAACATAGACTGTGACATCCCACCGGCGCTGGCCACGGTGTACTGGAAGGAACCAGTGGCAAAGTAATGCAGTGCAGCCATAACTTTGACTGTGGCAGACAATATAGCAGGATATGTTCTGTTTGGCTTCAAATGGGGCTCCAACTGAGCACATAGCTCTTGCAGTGTGAGTCGATCCAGACGGAACTTCTTAATGATATCAATGTCCTCCATCATTGCCAGAACTGGGACTGGGCGGTAGATAGGTGGTCTCCTCCTACGTACTCTGGCAGGTGACACATGCAAAAGATGAGAAAAGGATGATATGTGTGAGAAGAGCTTAAGCAAAGACCCACACCAACACAACATTGCCATGACTCATGAAGAAGTTAAATCCACAAGTGACCTGCAAGCAGACCTCCATTTCATACATTCACTCGACATACTAACTACTACAACATCCAAAGAAGTCAATGTGTATGACATGTGGTACACTGCTACAGCAAAGTGTGAGAAGCCCTGTGGGTGTATGGCACAGCACATGTGGTTAACAGTTTCAATGCTGAATTGCATTATCTGCTTTTATTGCACGGTCCTAAGCTTCAGTCCCACAATACACAACAACTTTACAAAATTATCTGGCATCCACAGCGGTAACATGCATTGACCCCTATAGAACGATGTCGGATGGCGGTCGCCGCTTGCTGACCTCCACGGTGCGTCACCGCCAATGAGCAATAGCCATCAGCCAATGGAAACAGCCAGCAGCTTACATTTTTGAAAATCGCAGTAGGCGTGCTCCGCCACTGCAGGGCCCGGCATTGACCCCAATGGAATGATGCCGCATAGCGGTGATTGCTTCCTGACCTCCTCGGTGCATCACCGCCTATGATAAATAGCCATCAGCCAATGCTACCCGCCAGCGGCTTACATTTTTGAAAATCGCGGTAGGCGTGCTCCGCCACTGCGGGTGATGGCATTGTCCCCAATGGAATGATGCTGGATAGCGGTGGACGCTTCCTGACCTCCGTGGTGCGTCACCGCCTATGAGGAATGGCCATCAGCCAATGGGAACCGGCAGCAGCTTACATTTTTGAAAATCGCGGTAGGCGTGCTCCGCCACTGCGGGCCCGGCATTGGCCCAAAATTGAATGATGCGAACCAGGCTGGCCAATGGTATCAGCAGAGCCACAGTAGAACGAGCCTAGGGCACTATATATATGCCTATGAAATGTCCACACCTGTCACTTGCCTAGAGACACAGCTGCCTGACATTCCTCACCACGAACTGCTGCTGTACCTCATCTCTGAACCAGTCATGGCTCCTACTGAGAACCTGAGGGCCTGTCCCTTCACCACAGAGGTGCTGGAGGTCCTGGTGGACAAGGTCCTTGAACAGTACAGCCGTCTCTATGGTGCTCCCGAGGTACTGGTAAGTGAGTGCCAAACTTACTTAGGGTGGTCTGAAGGCTCACAACATGTCACTGTACAGTGCTCTGTGCCTCAGACTGCAGGGCTATATTTGTGCTTTCTGATTTAGTCATCTGCATTTCCCATACATGACGTATTACTTGATGCACTTCAGTTTATGGGGAGGAGGGCACACTTGTCAATGTTACAGCTCCATAGTTGGGAAACATCCCACATGTGAATCTCAGAAAGGATGATGTATACGTGTTGTAGTCTGTGTAGCCAAATAAGTTCAAGTGCATCGTGTTGAGCATGCACTGACGATTTAGCCTAAACCTGGTTTCTCTGTAGTACCAGTGTAGGTGTGTAGTCATCTTGTATAGGTATGGCTTCATAGTCAAATGGATGGATGAACATGTGCTTACTGGAGTCATCAGACAGTGTGAGAGTCCTGTCATTAGCAGAGGTGTTGATGTGTATGTGCCCTTGAGCATTGCCTTTTCACACATGTATGATCCAGTTGATGAGTGCCTGTTTTTTTCCATGATCAAACACCTTGTGGAGTGTTTGTGGACATGTTGGGGTTGTTGCCGTAGCAGTGTGCAGTGTGTCATTGTAACCTCACAGTACTAGGGTACACCTACATCTTTTCCATGTCATTTGTGAGTATGCAGAGTGTGTCACTGCAATGTCTGTGTTGTGTGTCTTGGGATCCGCCCTGGCTCTTGCTTACCTTTGTTCTCACTGTGCTGCATGTCTCTGGGATACAAATATGATATGTGAGTTTTAACATGCATTGCTGTCACTTTCCACTTTATAACCTCCAATAGGTGTTGGTCTGATTCCTAGCAGTCACAGTCATACCATTGAGGCCTACACAATGGGGGATACTCCACTATGGCTTTTTGCTATGTACACTCCTCACTTGTGCAATTTTCGTGTATACACCACTTCAGTCAATCCATGTGCCAATGCATGCCATGCACATGTTTGACCCTCCCCACCACTCCATGTTGTGACACTGTACTGTGTTCAAATGATTTGTATCCAGAAGCATTGTGACCATGAGCACTGTTTCAGTAGGAGATGTGTGCTACTTGAACCTAATTGAGTTCAGTCATTGTTGCTGAGGTACAGTACAGATGCATTTCCAGTACAGTCCTCTTGTCTTGTTCCAGCATGGATGTTTGCTTGGGTTGTGTAGCAGTTGGTGATGGCAAAAGTGTGTAGCTGTTTGCTGCGACACTGCTACCCATCGTGGGCACGCATTTTCCTCACTTTGCAGTCTGCAGTGTATACACTCCCAGCCCCCAGGCAAATCTGCCACCTTGTGCCCGATCAGAGCTGTGTGAGTGGTGCTTGTAGGTGGGGGAGAGGGGAGCAGCGTGCTAGGAGAACTCAGCACAAGGCAGCCTTCGGGGCCCTAAAGGTGTCACTAATGTAAATTGAGGGAGCCTCACACATTGCATTTTGCATGTTTCCCCAAACATCGTAGAGCATGCCCTGTCTGCACGCTTGCTGTGAGTTGTTGTTGTACCTGGGTTGCATGCGTGGATATGTTTTGGATGTACCTCTGCTGTAGAGCTCGGCGGCGTCTTATCTGCTGGTGATGCATCAGGTAGAGCAGCGGAAAGGCCTGTAGAGCAGGATCCATGGCGGCTCTGGTCGTGTGCGGGTGTTCTGCTTAGATGTTTCCGCTCCGTAGTTGTGCTTCCGCCATCCGCAATGAGGTGGTATTTCCGCCACGGTGGGATTGGCTGTTTGATCCATCGTAATCTGGTTGGTGGACGGGACGTGATTCTGCACGCAGTTCTTGCTCTATTGGCTCTGTCTGCCACCCTTGCATAAGGAAAAAACGTGCGGAGCCTGAAACACCACGACGGCCGGAAAATGGCCTATGTTAGCCCATCGTAATATGGTGGTCGCAGTCACCGCATCAGGAGCGGAATGATCTACGGTTTTCCGCCACCACTACGGATGCACTTCCGTCCGGCATCGTAATCGACCCCTTAATGTAGATTTTTGGAGGTGCCTCCAAATGCATTGGTTAAAGCTATAATAGCAACCTTGAATTGCTGTGTTAGGGTAGTTTTTTAGTATCGCTTGTATCATTGACTGCTCAAAGTCTACTATTGTTTTTTGGGGAAAATAATTTTTAGTTTCTTGCTTTACTTTGCTTAAAAGTTCAACATAGGTTGCTGTTTGCTTGTTTGGCAGTAGAGCATATATGAAGGGGATGTTTGTATGTTGAAATAGTCCATGTATTGTATATAACTGGTAAAATGGTTTGGGACATATTTTAAAAGTCCCATCCATCATCAATGTCTCACAGTTTTGTAATTTAAGTAAATTTGTGGGAGTCCCAAACATTATTCTTTTGTCAGCTGGGTAATTTGTCATACAGAAGAAATTGTTCTTCAGTATGTGTAACTGTGAGTTCAGGTGGTATTTCTACTTCAGCAAATGTTTTGGGGATAGGTGTGGTGGTAGCAGTAGCTTTTTTAGTTCTAGCTACAGTTCTTTTTAATGAGGATATTGAGGGCATTTGGCCAGTTGCATGCTCTGCAACTCTGGGAAGCATTTGTTTAAGGATTTCTGTTGTGGGCTTTTGAGATGTAGTACTAATTTCTTTTATATTTTCAATAGCATTTCTAACTTCAATTTCAGCTATGTTAGGGGGGTGGTTATGCTCTCTAACATATAATACAGTTGTTTCCTTTTTAGCAGCCGTTCCATATCATTTGTTAGAATAAATATTTGCTACATTTCTAGTTGACTTTGTCCCCTGTTTGCTTTTCTTGGGTGTACACATACCCCATATAACATAATAATAATTTGCCTTTTTGGGAAGTAGTGAATTGGGCCCCTTCAGTCATGGTGGTGCTTCAAATGCTAAGAGAAATGTATATAAAAATTAATAAAATTATTCCTGTTATGTTTTATTTTCTCAAAATGAACATTGTCAATTTTATACTTACAATGTTGAATTTGAAGACTTTTTTATATGTTGACTGTTTTTCTCTGCTGTTTGGTTTTGGTATTTCTGTAGAGATTCCTGTTAAAAACAGAGTAATATTCATTAATGTGTTTAATTGTGTTTTTAGCTGGGGGGGGAGTTGTGGTTAGGTATTTCTTCTGTGTGGTATTTAAAAAAAATGTTTCAGTTATTCTCAGAGTAATACTTGCCTTATTTGCAAATTGAGTTTTCACACTGTTCTGCTGTTCCTTGAGTTTGTTTAGAATTATCTGTAGAGGAGATATAATTTAAAAAATACATATTAATTATTTTGTTAAAAAAAAAACTTTTGAGAGCATTTTTAGTAGCAGTTGTTTTAAAATGCTATTTTACTTACTTTGTTGTTTCAGCAATCCGGCAGAGTTTCTCCTTATTGTTTCTTTTTTGGTTGCAAGGTAAAATAATGTTGAATTTGCGTGTATTTATATAGTGTGTTATTAATTGCTTTTTCTATCTTATTGGCTTATTTTAATTGTATGTGTATTTCATTGGTTGTTACTCTTTGTTTTAATTAATTTGTCAGTTGTTTTCTATACATGGAAAATGCTAATTAAGTTTCAGTTACTTTTTAAAATTAAAAGAAAATGGTGTACTACATTATTTGATATTTATAACTTTTTAAATGTTAAAGAGTTACATTTTATTTCTGATATTATATTTGGAGTAGTAAATAATATTTGTGTATTTATAAATGTTTATGATATTGTTTTGTTATTTTTTTTAATATGTGTTAATTGATTTATAATGTATGTTATGTGTGTTATTGCTATTTTTATATTTTTGGGGGTATGTATTGAGTTATTATAAATTATTTAACATGTAGATATATTTTTTTAACGATAATTTTGTTGTCTATATTTTTGTGATCAATATTTTTGTTATTTTGTATGTTTATTTAATGTGTACAATATTACTTATCACAATATTTTTGACTTCGATAATGTTGAAAACGATATAAATGTTTTACCATATTTTGTAGTCGATATTTGTGTGTTTTTTTAATTAAGTATAGGATGTCGATATTAGTGTAATCAATATTTATGTCACAATATTTTGGAAGGTCAATATTGTGTCTGTCGATATTATGTCTGCGATCCCAATTGGCATATTTACTTTACTTATAATATACTAATAAGCTTTAGATAGTAAAGTGCACTACATGTGCCCGGGGTATGTAAATAAAATTTTACCAGTGGGCCTTCACCCCTGGCTGTGCCACCCACTTAAGTAGCCCTTTTAACATGTGTCAGCCCTGCCATTGCAGAGCTTGTGTTTACAGTTTAAAACTGCCAAGTCAACCTTGCAAGTTAAAACTCAAACCTTCCTTTTGGATACTTATAAGTCACCCCTAAGAGTAAGACGCAGTGTATTTAAAAAGTATGACGTGTACTTTTAAGTTTACCTTATTACATTTTATAAGTGTCATCTTTAATTGGGAAGAGGTAAGTCCTCCAAGTCTGGCGTCTCTGGAATCACAATTTAATATCGCAACTTATGGTGAAGTCGGATTTTAAATTGCAATTCTGAAAATGCGACTTTTAGAAAGTTTGCATTTTCTTACTTTTGCCATTGGTGCCTGCTGTCTGTCTCTGATTGCTTGTCTGGGGTGGGTGATAGCTGGGCTTTGTGTATTCCTTCTAGACAGCCACGCATAAAGGGAGCTTAGGCATGACTTGATGGGTCCTCCTGGGAGAATGGGAGGGAGGAGCTGGGCACAGCCTCACACTTACACCTGAATAGGTTGTGTCCTGTCCACACACAAAGAGGTGCATACCCTTCTGTAGCGACATGGAGCCAGGGCAGGAAGGCAGGACCTCTGTGCACTTCAACAACCCTTCTTTATTGTCTCCCCCACTATAAAGGCACAATTGGCCATAAGTACTAGACCTCTGTCACCACCAACTTAGTACACCTTTAGACATGTAACCACTGTGGCAGGAAGAAAAACTGCTGTGCTGAAGGACTGCTACTCTGCTGCACTGCTGCTCTGAAAGAATTGCTGCCTTGCTGTGTGTCCCTGCTGACTGCTGTTCTCTCTTGCTTGGATGCTAAAGATTTGACCAATATCATTTGAACCCAGTGTAACTTCAAGGGCTAGCTGACTGACCTCCTGATCTGAAGTTTCAGGAAAATAAAAGACTTCCAACCACCCTTATTCTGCACCAGGACCATTGGAAGCGGGTCTAAGGTTCTTGATCCAGCGAGACCAATGTATCCTCTGCTGTGAGAGCAGAATGTACGCATTGCTGGTATTTTGGGAGCACGACTGGCACATCGTACTCGGAACAAGTGCACTGCCATCAGCCACTTTGGGAACCACTGCATCACCGCCACCGGAGGGAGAAGATTGCTGCATCTCCTCTACTGCATGGGGAAATCGAGTGCATCGCCTTCGGGGCCATCACATTGTGGAAACGGCGAATTGTCTTGAGAACCTTTGCCTGGAGAAAATCAACGCATCACCTTGATGCGGGATCGACACCGACGAATCGTTAGGTTGCACCGTACATCTTCATTATTGTTTCTACACACTATTTTACCGTTTTTTTAAAATCTATAATTCAAGTTCTACTTATAGAATTATTGACATTTTGTTTTATTTATTAAATTTTGCTATATTTCTAGCCTGGAGTGGAATTTTTGTGTTGTGTTTTCACTGTTTTACTGTTTGAAGTGTTTCACAAATACTTTACACATTGCCTCTTAAGTTAATGCTGACTGCTCCGTACCACACTAACAGAGGGTGAGCACAGGTTAATTTAGGATGTGTTTGTGATTTACACATATTATGATTGTGGCTACTGTTTGACCAAGGCTTTAACACCAGTCAACTAGGAAAACTCAATTTCGAACAATGATTTAATCCCCAATTTATGTTTAGATTAGGAAAGGGGAGTTTCTTTAGGGAACACCGGAATGCTACAATTTGCTTTATTTTTGTTGTGGTTGTTACCATTCTGTATCTCAATTTAATACGAGTAATCTTACTGGCATATTTCGGTGTCCTACCTTTATTGTTATATCTGGTGAACTTATTTTTACTTTCTATATATATTGAGTGGACCAACATTGTAAAATATAAAAATTTGGTCAGGATCATTGATTGATGGTCCTTATTGTGTAATCTCAGATGTTGGGAACGTATTTCAGATGTTATCTCCCTTACAGTGCTTCAAGTCAACTAACAGACGTCCATACGACCAAGGAGTAAATATTTTCAATGATTTTACAAAGAGATTGAGATGTAGATACCAACACACCATCAACAGCAAAGGAAAAGAAAAGGAGGCCACATCAATCTGTATTTATAAAATCAAATAAAATAAATGTTTGAATTTAAAAATTGTAACATGCATTCAAGCAGAATTAACCTTGTTCTGATGGACAAGGCATTATAGCTAAGCAAAAAGTTGAAGAGGCAATATAAATATGTTTAAAATGTATTGGTGAATTATCAGGTTGTAAGCATTTGAACACATATCTTAAAAGGTTGTTATGTACAGGTATTATATAAATAATATAGCAAGCATTTTTCTACTCAAAAAATGTAATCAAACTTAACCTGCAAAAAGGTGGGAAAAGTATCTGCGGATGTTGCTATACTAATAAATCACACTATATAGCATATAAATTGTAGATGCACTTCATTTGTAAATGCATATTCAAATCCAAATAATATCTGCGAATTAACAATGTTGTTTTAAGATGCCAAGGTAATTTCACTAGTAAAACCAGCTAAGGCGGTATCTCCATAAAGGTCAGTGAGAGCAGGAACACTGCATCAGGGCCACTTCAGTGAACATCCCCCAAGATGCACACAGCTGCAATGTTTTATGGAAAGAAACTTGCAACACAGTCAGATAAGGATACCCAAAACACTTAAAATGACTGTATATCTCTATAGTCATGCAGAACCAACCATTGAATGGTGCCAGTGGTGGAATTGTGCTTGAGAATACTTGCACTTCAATAATCCACAAATGGCTTCAAAACAGATAAAGTGCATCGTTAAATACTTACCACAGAGGGTGGAAAAGGTGGAGATGGTGAGACGCTTGCAACCTGAACAAGTATCCAGATTCCTTACCAATTACAATGTGAGCTACTACCCTAATGAATCACTCGATTGGTGCAGCAATTCAAAGGGCCTTCTGACTGTCCAATAAGTATCTAAGCATATCCATATCAATGAATCAGCAGTCCTCCTCATCTGTGCATCACACTGTGTTAGACGAAAGTAATTGAGAGCCGAAGTGAAGATTCCTCACCCCGACACAGCTGTATGGTTTTTACATGGCCCACTTGTGTTGCCAGGTGGTCCTATATGCAGCTTCAGTTGCTGCTGTTTTGTGATTTAAGCCCAAATGTATCATTGCGCAGGATGCAAAAACTGGTCTAATTCTGTGACCTGTATTTTTCAAGCCACTGTGGAAGTTTGCGAACTGACCTATGTAATAAGAGGTTGGTCCATTAAATTCTGATTCGGAGACGGTTGCATACTGACCCAGCTCATTAATATTCATGAGGCACTTCACAAATGGCAGGTCAGTCCAATACTGTTATTTTGTTTAAATAAATTAAATATTTTTAAAACACCAAAAACTCCCAGTTGTTCTTCAAAAGAGATATTTTTAACAAAAAAACACCTTTTTTTGTAAGTTTAAATTTACTCCCTGTGAAACTTTTATAAAACTTCAGAAAGGGGAAGGAGACCAAAGGGCACCACCTTCCCTTTGTGAATGATTTACTACCTCAGCTTGGTTGTTGATAACTTTTCTAAGGTTTGCGATCAAATTATGGCTGGAAACCTTTGATACATCTGATACAGAATCACTATTCGGAAGTGATAAGCATGACACATGCTTTCCGAGGCAGACTCAAAAAAACATTTTAGCTTCCTAAAATAAATCTGAAACATAATGAAGACATTTTTAGCTTTGCAAATACACAAATTTAGTGAACTGAAGGTTTTCAAGCACTAAAAAGATTTGTAAACCTGGCCCCTTTATTATTTAAACCAAAATGTGTATGCCTTGTATAATAAATTATAAAAACATAAGAAAACATAATAGCAGATCCATTTTTTCCAATTCAATTCAAAAGATCTTTATTCAGCTGTTCCAACCATAAAGGACAAGACAATGACATAAAAACAGTTAATAATCCATCAGTATTAAAAAATTCCACAGTTGGAATAACGTCAGAGAAAATCATAAAAGACAACATGGCCACAAGACAGCAGATAACAGCATCCACTGAAGATAGGCGCGTATAATTTTAATAGCTAATCTATCTCGAACATATTCTGGCCTCAGAACAAGATGTCATGTACCCATGGTGTTCAATTTATAATCCTTTGCAGAAACTGATCATCAAGAATGACATGGCTTGATCAATATCTTCTTCACAGCTTCTTTCACCTCATTGTTCCTCAGGCTGTATATCACCGGGTTCAGAGCGGGAACCAGCACAGCATGGATGACAGCGACCACTTTGATCTTGTCTTCTGAATCTTTTGAGTGGGGCATTAACTCCATGATCAAGCAGCTGCCATAGAATAGAAAGACACAAGTGAAGTGGGAGATGCAGGTGGAGGCAGCCCGGTGTCTCCCAGCTGAGGTGCGGATCCTAAGGATGGCTTTGACTATGTGGATGTAGGAGACAATGATAACAAGGAGGGAACCTGCCACCATCATGCCACCGAATATAATCCGTACCAAATCATTTAAGAAAAAGTCTGTACAGGATAGAGGAACAAGTACAGGGTAATCACAAGCAAAGTGATTCATGACATCAGGCCCACAAAAAGATAACCGATATAAGCAAACAGCATGAATCAGAGAGTGCAGAAAGCTTCCTATGTATGACCCTACAATCAACCGTATGCAGAGATGTGTGCTCATGTTGACCGTGTATAGCAGTGGGTTGCATATCGCGACATATCGGTCGTAGGCCATTACCCCCAAGAGAAAGAACTCAGTACTGGCAAAGGCACAAAACAGGTAGGTTTGGGCTATGCACTCATTAAAAGAGATCCTCTTCTCCCCAGTAGCAAATCCAACCAACATCTTGGGAGAGATAACAGTGGTCAAGGAAATATCCACAAAGGACAGCTGTGCAAGGAAGAAGTACATGGGCGTGTGAAGGCGGGAACTACACCAAACAACGAGCAGGATGCTGAAGTTTCCAAGCACAGTGAAGGCATAGACAGAGAGGAACACTAGGAAGAGAAATATTTGCAGAAGTGGCTCACCTGTGAGTCCCAATAGAATGAACTCGGCCACGTTGCTTCCGTTTCCAGGTTTCATGGCTATGGAAAATGCCATTGGTCTTTGGAAAAATCAAATGAGAGCAAATATATGAACTATGTTAGTTATCGAATTTAACATACATGTCCAAATATTCCTTGAAATTCAGGACACTTTTAAGAAGCAACTTTATCTTAGCATTCATCAGTTTTGGTTCAATAAAACAGAAGACTCATTTCAAAGAGCCACAGCTAAAGGGGTCAAGGATTCAAAAACACAAACAGTTTTACTTTTTTAGTAGTTGTAACAGTGGACTGTGACCGGTTACTTTGAGCTCATCCTGGTCCGCCCCTGTTTGAAACACATTCACGAATCTTATAGCTGTCTAATTGATTTATTGACCTTGGGGCAGGCGTATGACCATTTCGCAATTAGAGACTCGCAAAGTGAAATGCACTTATGTGTCTCAGACAGATTTAGCAATTCCCAATATGGTTGCAAGCGACCTGCCTCATTAATTTTTATAAGGCATGTCGCAATTTGCAATTCATTGGAATGGCAGGCGCTCACAAGGATGATGGCCTGCTGGGGTCAGCAGACCACAATATCTGTGACTGATTTTTCAATAAAGCTGTTTTTTTTTAATTCAGCCCGTTTTCCTTAAAGTGGGACCACTGCTTGCTGTGAAAAAATGTTGGCGCCCCCATTCCAAAGGGGGAAGGGGTCCCTAAGGGGCCTACTGCCAATTTGAAATTGGTGGTAAACTGCAATTGTTTTGTGACTGCATTCCGATTGCAAAACAACAGTAATTGGTTACTGAATCGCAAAATAGGGTTTGTACATTTCAAAAGCCGTTTTATGGGTCACAAACGGGCTGAATCTAGGTTTGCGACTGCTAAAAACAGTTTACTTCTGGGACCAAATGTACCATGTACAATGTATTAGGAATAGCTATTACCTAGTTGCAACTTTCTGTGAATTGCAATTAGGAAATCGCTATTCCTAATGTATAAAACACATAGATTTTCATTTAGTGATTCCTAGTGAGTTGCAAATCAACCTACCTCATGAATAATAATGAGGAAGATCACAATTTGCGACCCATTAGGAATCGCTTAAATCACAGGTATGGTGGCCTGTTGGGGTCAGCAGGCCATCATGTCTGTGATTTCTTCTAAATAAAGCAATCATTTTTTTCAAAATGCAGCCTGTTTTCCTAGCCCCTTCGCTGCTAGGACTTACCCCCTCCCTCCCCCCTGTGCTAAGCCTTTTTTTTGGCTATTTGGGGTAGTTTGGTCTTAGGCCTCTGTAACTTTCCGACCACATAAGGTGTCCACGGAAAATTTGCATCCTTTTCTTCCAACATCATGGGGGTTCTAAAGGTACCCAGGGCACCCAGGGCTTGTGGATCCCCCTGGAGGGGACCAAGAAATTAGCCAAAATACAGCTAAATGTTTTTATTTATTTTTTAAAAATGGGAAAAAAGTGCTGCAAATGAAAGTGTCTGGTTTTTTCCCTGCAAGTGGTATCATCAAATGGTTTGTGGGGCTAAAATCACCGTTTCCCAGCTTTCAGGGATTGACAGACTTTTTTCAGAAAACAAACATTTTTTACACAGCTTTGTATTTTACTGGGACATAGCCTATTTTTGCTATTTTTTGTGCTTTCAACCTTCTTCCAGTTATTGGTAGAAATGGGTATGAAAGCAATAATAAATCCTGGAAAGCTATACATTTTAGAAAAGTAGAAACAATTCTAAATTCAAAAAGGGGTCATTTGTGTAGATCCTTTAAGGTTTCTTTATAGAAACTAACAGTTGAAAATAGGAAAAATTGAAAATGAGTTAAAAAACAGCATTTGTGCCAACGTTTTTACCTGTATCTTCTTCTAATTATGACAGATGTTTAAAAGCAATAAACCGTTACATCAGCTGGACCTTTCTGGTTGTGGGGATATATAGGACTTGTGGGTTCACCAAGAACCCGACGAACCCAAAGCCAATAACTGAGCAGCGTCTTGCAATGGTTTTTTATTATGTACCGGGTATATAGCAATTCATTTGGGAAAATATATACAGTGAAAAATCGGGATGAAAGACACCTATGTATTTCTGAAACTGGAACAAAATATAGAGTTTAGAAACAGTAGCTATTTGCACATTTCCGAAATTGTGAGTACCCATACTAGCATGAGAATTATAGGACATTTTTCCAAGTGACTTCTTTTTTACACATTGTCTTTCATTTGGAAGGCAGAAATTGATCGAAAGTCAATAGGTAATAACAGCTGCTCTACAATTCGGTGTTACCCTAAGTCTCCCGATAAAAATGGAACCTCACTTGTGTGGGTAGGCCTAGTGTCCGCAACAGGAAACTGCTCAAAACGCAACGTGGACACACAATTTTTACAGTGAAAACTGACCCTGTTATTGCAAAGTGCCTAGCTGTATATTTTGAACCCTAGCTCTGCCGGCACCTAGGGAAACCTAGCAAACCTATACATTTTTGAAAACTAGACACGCAGGGGAAACCAGGATGGGCTGACTTGTCTGGCTCTCACCAGGTTCTGTTACCCAGAGTCCCTTGCAAACCTCAAACCTTGGCAAAAAACACATTTTCCTCACATTTCTGTGGTGGAAAGCTCTGGAATCTGTGTGGATCCACAAACTTCTACCCACCCTGCATTCCCCAAAGTCTTCTGAGAAAAATGGTACCTCACTTGTGTGGGTATGCCTAGTGGCCGTGACAGGAAACGGCCTAAAACGCAACGTGGACACACCACATTTTCACAGTGCAAGTGGACCCTTTTTTGCAAAGTGCCTAGCTGTAGATTTTGAACCCTTGCTCTGCCGGCACCTAGGAAAAACTAGCATACCTATACATTTTTAAAAACTAGACACCCAGGGGAAAACAGGATGGGTGACTTGTCTGGCTCTCACCAGGTTCTGTTACCCAGAATCCCTTGCAAACCTCAAACTTTGTCAAACAAAACACATTTTCCTCACATTTCTGTGGTGGAAAGTTCTGGAATCTGTGTGGATCCACAAAATTCCACCCACCCTGCATTCCCCAAAGTCTTCCCAGAAAAATGGTACCTCACTTGTGTGGGTAGGCCTAGTGCCTGCGACAGAAAACGGCCTGCTCTTAAAAAATGTTTTTCAACCATTCATAAGGGGAAGGGGTGACCGCATTTGGTCGCTAAACTTGCTTACATACCACTGCGATTTGGTATTAGGGAAGGGTACCCTAAACATGCCCCTTCCTAATACCGAATCAGTATGTGTTCCCACTTCTGAATTGCGATTCGATAACATGTTACAGAATAACAATTTGGGAATGATACATACCAAATGCATTTTTCCAGTTGCAAATGGTCTGATTCTGTAAATCGGACCATTTGCGACCGGAAAAATACTTGATACATCTGGCTCCTGGCCCCTTGTGTGTGGGCGCTCTGATTATTTCTGAATAATTACAGGTCTACTTCCCTAAAATTCTCCTCCAAATGTGTGCATGAAGGTAAATAGAATATGAGGTGCATAAAAGTGCACACTCTGATACAAAGTATGTCATTTTCTTGCATATAAAATGTTTTATGTGAATTGAATATGAGTACACAACGTTGCACAATCTGAAGGAAGGTATGCCATACTGTGCATCTATAGTGACAGTGAAGTTCACGATAGCAAACATACAAACATAAAGTACAAGAGACACATCATGACACATATATAGGAAATAGAGAAAATCAATATCATGCAAAGGCGGGGAGGTGAAGGAGGAAAGGAAAGTAAACACACATACGCCTCCAGACAAATGGAAGACTATTCACTAACATTCCAAGAATCCTTCAAACATCAACTTCGCTTTTGCCCAATAAATATGGCGCCTAAATGTACAAATGCAGTTTTACATAAGGGTGCATGTTTGGGTAAAAATATTATGCAAACTTTCAAGTGGTGCAAAACTGTCTGACGTTCATGAATTCTGCAGTTGTAATTAAAATTTTGCAGCTGCCTAGATTACACAGGTGAAAAAGACCAGGAGTCTCTAGAAACAGAGCAGTCGATTGCACAGATGGTGGTACTGTTATATTTACACTGTGTACGTTAGTTCACATGTTGGAAAATGGAAAATGCACGGCGGAAAAGGTGTTTTGGCATCCCCCTTTGTGTTACCCCTGCTTGACGGACCACCCTGAAACTTTGCAGGAAGGAGCTGAGATGGCTAAAATCTTTTTTCTAAAGTTTTGCAAAGAGTCATCAAACTGCACAAAAGTTATTAGCAAAAAAAACCTGCGCTTTTTATGGAATCTTTGACTCTCAGTTAACTACACAGTGACAACTGTATGTGTATGTGTATAGAATTGCAGTTTGATTTAATGCTTAAAGTAAAAAAACGGAGAGTAACTCAGTTACATGCAGTATTAGAGTTTGCATCTAATAACTAAAAGTTCTAAGTTTCTAAGTTCCAGGTTTTCAGGGACAGTTTGATAAGTCCAGTCAGATGCAGCCAAGTGTTCCAGGACTCCAGGAACAGCTCTAAGGGGGCAGGAGTCACTCCAGCAAAGCGAACAGCAGGGTCCAGGGCAGGTTCATTTTTCTGACTGTGGTCCATTTGGAACTGGTCAACTGGGCAGTTGAAGGAAAGGTTTCTTTCTAGCTTTTTCTATCCCTGTAGCTTGAGAAGGAAATCAGTCCACTTCTTTGTCCTGGTTATAAGATTGAGCAGATCCAGTTCTTCATGGCTACTCTCAGGTCACAGACAGGAGGTCCATTCTTCTTCTGTTCATCCTGAGGTTCAGAAAGTGTTCTGAAGAGGGTGCCAAAGGATGTCATATTTCTGCCTGGTGCTAGCATGTGAGTGTGTGTGACTCCCGGCCCCTCCCTAACCAATGGGGTAAAAGTTCTCAGTGGTAACCCTACCTACATATGCAGCAGTTCCTATCTGCCCAGCTGCAAACAATTACACAATTACCTTCCCTGCCAAAATATAGCATGGTGAAAACCTTCGTCTCTGGAGCATGGCTCATGTGACCACCAAGAGGTGCAGCCAAGATAATAGGAAGCCCCTTCTCTGTGGTCACTCCAAAGCAGTTCTGGGAGCATCTGCCTTCCCAATGCTAGTTGAGCTTCCTGACTAGGGGAACAAAAGAAGGATCTTGTCCAGGTGTCATCTGACATTTTCCTATGACAGGAGAGGCCCCTTTGAAGTAAATTAAGTACTTAGGCATAGTCCAAATGGTCATTCTACCAGAGGAACAAAACACTTCCGCAGGTGCTGACCTTTCTCTCTGCTCTGGGAGCGGTGTTCAGACCTCATCAGAACTTTAGCACTCAGAGGGCAAATTAGCCTCCAGAGGCTTTAGGCATGGTAAAGTTAACTTTCTAGTGGTTATTTGTCTTTATTAGTTATCAAACATCTGACTTCACTATTGAGTTGGGCTTTTGATATGAGTTAAGAGAGTTGTTTAATCATATTTATAGCGTGTTCCTACCCTGAGATAGCAGAATTTAAAATTGAATATTGCTTCCCAGTGTTTCTCTAACAACCAGCTAACCTTCCAACAGTAAAAAGAGCTTTTCAGTGCAAGTCAATGTGAGGACATAGTTATCCTACTTTTCCACACCATGCACCCTGCCTTGTGGTCTACATGGCTTACTTAGGGATCATTTATTAACTCTATCTATACCTACAATGGTAGGTATGAAGCCATGTTTGTACTGCACTTTAGGAGTTGCAGGATACTAGCAGCATTTAACTTCAAGGTCCTGGGCACACTCTGTACCATATACTTGAAACCTATAGGCAATTTAAATATGCAAATTAGGAGTTTACCAATCCAACCACTTTAAAAGACGGAGCATAGCCATTTTACAGCTGGCTAGAAGGGTAAAGTGCACAGAGCCAGCAAAACCATCGAGGGCACAAATCGCAGGTAAACCAAGCCAAATATAGTAATTTCCTAAACTCACTTATCAGGCAACATCAGAAGACATCTTGCATGCAGGAAATTGTCAAGAAAATATGTGGCCAGGATACATGTATTACTATTTAGATCCATTTGTAAAAGGTTTGCCCCACTTTGTGATTTCTAACAAATGTCTGTCTATTTATCAATTTCTTTATCTCAAAGGAACGTAGCATTTCTAACTATTACATTTATAACCTTTGGTTATACAGTTTTAGATTACTCTTTTATGTGCTCCTGCATGAAGGTGCACATTTCTGCTGCCATCTATGAGTACACTTGTTCTGCAGCTGACATCTAAAAACCTGTCCACAGAGGTTGCTTTTGTGGCTGTCACAGGTAGGAGGATATTATATCTCAAGTGTATAAACATGTATTAAGCAAGAAAAAACATTGGATACTAATTTAAAGATTAATTAATCGTTGCTAAAAGTTATTTGTGCCTTAAGGCCAACATTCTCTTGCAGCATCTGGGGACCATGAGCTTGATGATGATGCCACACCATCTGCAAATGGATGGTGACACGCAATTCCAGGAAAAAAAAATTCTTTCACAAGCTGCCAATACTGCAACCTCTGCAGCTGTAGAGGAAGAGAAGATTGTTGGCCCAGTGAGGATAACACTTAGAAAAATAGCTCATGGCTGGCCAGAAGTGTCATAGTGTAGCCTGTGAGATGAAGGTTCAAAGACAACAGCTAAAAAGCCACAGATGCTCATACCATCAACAATGGACTTCCCACCCTACATGTACAACAGTTAACTATGATGCTCCACCCCCTAATCCAGGTGCATCTCTGGTCTTCTCTCCATTTTTGACATAGAGGAAACCGCAGGGGAAAACATTTTCTCCCCATTCAACAATTCCCTTCCACATCCCTCTTCTTCAAGAACAAGCTGTGTCAGACAGCCATGCATGAAAGGAGTGGGGGATTTGACAGGGTAAATCCTGTTCTCTTAGACATTCATGAATTGAGGGTGGCCTTAATCAATATGTCTGCCCATCTGGAACAGCTCTCAAGGTTTATTGACAGAACTGAGTTCTTGCGGAACATAGAGATGTGGTTCCAGGGCATGGTGAAGTTGCAACAGGAACATCTCTGAGTGTCAAGGTATGAGGCTGCCAGGTGCCAGAACTGGCCATGCAGCTTATACATATCTTTTATACAGAGGCCCATCTGCAGCTGTAAGGACAAATTATGCATCTCAAGTAACAATATGTCAATAACAACCTGTAAGTCCAGCCCAAGCGCCCAAGCGCCCAACCAACAAGCCACCTGCCCAATAAACAACCCACCTGCTCCCACTCCACAACTAGATCCTCAAGCCAATGTGGGTTTAGTACTGCATAGCCAGTGCTGTGAATGACCCCCCATGAACATGAAAAGCAACAATTCACCCAATAGTCGCTGACCAATCCTTACATGCCCATAAATTGGTATTCATCCATTTCATCACTGATTATGATTTAAAAAAAGAATAATATGTGAACGATTTTAAATAAACACCAACTGCGTCTACCTTAAACCTATGTGTGCCTGGGCATGAAGTTGGCTATAGGCAAATAAAGTAATTCAGTGTATAAGAGAGTCTGACTCATTTAGCCTTTACCCCTAGGCAATCACACTTACATGTGTCTACAGGAACGCTCACACACTAAGAAAAGAGTAAGCACAGTCCAAATTAGTTTTGAAATTAAAATATTTTTGTACACAATTTTGATCATTTTTCGTATGAAAAGTTCTCTGTCCTTTAGAAAGCCAGAAAAAAAAAAACAATGGCTAAGTTGAAGAAGGAAGAGTCAACTAGCAGGTGCATTGGCAATAGAAATAAACACACTAGAAACATCGGGGGACAAATGAATGCCAACAGTCCAATGTGAATAACGGCAATAAATAGTGATAAGCAATACTCCAAAGTCCCCAAAAAAAAGAACAAATGCAAATGTAATGTCCAAAGTCAAACATAAAGTGAGCTCCTATCCAGATGCTATGTTAAAAATATTGCTCTAGGTTGGCGGCAAAAGTTCCTGGTCATCCTCTCGTTCGAACCTCGGAACCATCTGTATCTTTTCCTCTGCCAGAGGCACTCACAGTTGGAAGCAGGAACAGACATATCCTTAGTTTGAGGACACACTGGGGTAGGTACAGATGCACCGGTAGAATACATACTGGGCGACACAACATCAGGTGGAGAGTGTTGGGATCTCTGGATGAGAAGACACGACTACAGTCCCAGAGGACAGAGGGCAGGGGGAGCTTTCTAGACTGGTCATCCTTGCAAAACAATAATTGCCAATACTATTTCTTGAAGCTCCTTATAGAGAACCTGTAGCCCAGCAGTCAACTTCCTTATGCCTCCTGGAAAGCAGTCATGTTGATATATTGGGTGGGATTACACATGAGGGTTCAGTGATATAGAGGATGAATGTTACCCATGGCTGCTGATTTTCAGACTGGCCATGGGTGGAGGAGGAAGAGAAGTAACAGTGTGCAGCTGGTGGCCCTGGTGGTGTGTAGCCCCCTAGATGTGATGAAGGGGTTAGCTTAAAGCCACGAAGTTGGAGGGGCCTGCTCCTAGGATGCAATATTTTCACAGTACAGACTTCAGGACCATAAGAAACCCCATTGGCAAACTCCTCCTGAAATGTGGTGTCCATCACAACCATTTCTGTGCTGGTCTCTACGGCCTTTACAGAGTTTCTTGGATAGGTATTGCATCACTCTCATGACAGACACACCCTTGCTGCTGTAGTCTTCTCCCTCCTTCTCTCCTCTGTTTTATTAGTGGTATCTTATGCCAACATAGACACAGAGGTCCTTGCTGTCCTTCACCCAAGGTCTTGCACTTCCCTACTTTGGACATGGCTGCCCACTGGAAAGAGAAGCTGCAAACAAAATACACATTTCATCAATACAATATACCTGACTTTCCTGTCCCAGGGAAAGTTTTTATTTACAAATGCCACTTTTAACAGTACGACATTGTGGTCAGCAATGGTGCTGCTAAAGTGCATCTTAGTATCCTATCAAATATTATCTATTGTCTATGATCTACATACAGAATTGTCACTTTAGAACATGGAGTGCCTTGACTTATTCATGCAATTTCACCCTCATATCCCTTCATTATAACAAACAGGCATGATTCTGAGGTCAATAATTAATGACTGCATGGCTATCAGTTGGACATTATGGCAGATGACTCTAAGGGCCTGATTCTGATGCGGGTTGGAAAGCTCCCCGACCGAATCGGTTTGGAAATGGTTTCCGACCCACTCGGATCGGGAGAGTCCGACCGACGGAGTACGATGCATCCGGATGCTTCCAGATACGATTTGGTTGGACTCCCATTGACTTCAATGGGAGCATATGTTCCTAGCCGCATCAGAATTGGGCCCTGGGTCGGGAAGACACGTTCCCGATCCGATTTGGAAGGAGCAAATGTCATTAGGAGGCCTTCCTAACCGCATCAGAATCAGGCCCTAGGTGGTAATGCTTTCCTAACCGCATCAGAATCAGGCCCTTAGTATACATCATATATATATGACTTGACAATGTCCATTTTGTGTTGGTTATAAGTAGGAATTGCCAGGATGTGTGTTTCACACTGATATGACAGAGTTACACATGATTATAGGTGTTATGTGGATTTATCATTAATCAACATCTAACAATTGATTTGTCATTACAAAGTTCCTGTGTGTGAACAACTGTTTCTTGCATTAAAAGCAAAAAACTAAAATCTGGATTACATTACATTGACATTCCCTCCATTACACAATCGGGAAGACAATGTGTAATGCAGACAGCATGGGCATGATAAGACACATTGAGCATGAGGATTGGCACTACATAATTTTCAATCCATAGATAAAACAATATATTTTCTATAGGGTAAGACTTTCTGCAGTGCGGCTGCTCATGCACCTCCAGTTGAGCACGGAAAGTGAGCCAAGCAGTGACTAGCTCAATTCTGTGCAGTAAGGAGAGCCTGAATTACCACAAATGCAGTTTGGAGGGTACTCTAAGCATGTTCTGTGCCTTCATGTGTGCTCAGCACCAGAGGTTCTTCAAGCCTTTGCAGGACACCCTGGCTCAATGTGCAAGAACACCCACTGCACTGAAGCACTGTAGGAAATAAGGTTACTAGTTGAGGGGGTGGGGGGAGGGGGGGGGGTTTGAAAACCCTTCTTTAGCAACAACTACAATCATTGTCTGGGTAGACTACAAAAGTCACGAAATTAAACTGTGCTTAACCCTCTGGTAACTTGACACAAAAGCAGACAGGCTTAACATAGAGGAAATATGTAAAGTGTTTACACACAAAGTTCCAGATGTACGAAACATGCATTTTGCGACTTGCAAATTGCGTCGCTTTGTGACTCACAATTTGCGAGTCGCAAAATGCAATGTACAACAGTGTTTCAGACATTGTTTGCGATTCCCAATGGGGTCGCAAATTGCATGCCTCATCAATATTCATGAGGCAAGCGCAATTTGCGACCCCATTGGGAATGGCTAGCACTCACAGGGTTGGTGGCCTGCTGGGGTCAGCAGACGACCATGTCTGTGACTGCTTTTTCAATAAAGCAGTTTTTTTTTAAAAATGCATCCCGTTTTCCTTAAAGGAAAACGAGATACATTTAAAAAAGAAAAATGAAACTTTTCAGTTAAATTTTTTAAGGGCAGGCAGTGATCCCTGGGACCCCTGCCTGCTCTTAAAAAATATTTTCTCTTCCTGTTTGCGAATGGTTTACCACCCTTTTGAGACATGTGGTCGCAAAACAATGGTACATGCCATTTGCACTCGCTATTAGAAAGGGACGCCCTTGGCACGCCCCTACCTAATAGCGAGTCGCAAACCATATTTTGCGAGTTGCTAATAGGTTAGCGACTCACAAAATATGGTCTGTACATGGGGCTGACCTTTTTTGTGGTCGCAAACAGGCCGAATTCCCGTTTGCAACCGCAAAAAGCGGTTGAACATCTGCCCCAAAGAGTAATAAAGTTAAAACACAAAACAAGAAAAATTCCAAAGCAATTTAGGAAACTAGAGAAAAATTTCATGAATAAAATGATACTAGAAAGACAAAAAAATCAATAGGTAGAACCTGAGATATGCAATTTAAATGTTATAGGTAAGTGCAGCGCCTAAAAGCACAAAGCTCCACTCACGGTCATCTGGTCATGCTAGACTGGGGAAAAGATACAATTTCTGGCCCAGGGACCAGGTTTGTTCAGCTGAAAAAATTGACCTACTCAAAGTCCGACATGAAGAGTCCAGGCTGCAAGGAGAAGGGAGAGTGTCTCAAATTGTTTTCCCTGTAGCGCAGACATGGCATTGCAAATGGTCATCGCTGTGGCAAAAAAATCCAGTCCGGTGTTGCATGTGGTCTTTGCTGGAGCTTTGCATTGATGCTAAGCATGGGATGTGGTTCCTATAGTGTGAAATGCATATCTCACAGTGCTGGTGCTTTGCGTTCTCGGTGTTCGCAGAGTCTTGGCGCAAATGGGCCCGTTCGCAGATGTGAAGAGTCCAAAAATCAGGCTTTCTCCTTTTCTTACATGGCAGTGAACTCTGATGACAGCCAAGGGTCCAGGACCTGGGGAGGCACGTTTTGGACATCACAGACTCACTCTGACAGTCAGGTCCAGTTGCAGGTCCAGTTGCTCCAGGTCAGCTGAGCAGTTGCAGGGAGGCCTCTGGAGATTAATTTGTCTCTGTAACTCAGAATAACCAACTGACCCTTGGAGTCACTCAGGTAGCCTGGAAAGAAGGGAGCAGGTCCAGGCCTCATGCCGCAGGGCAGTCCTCTAAGGGAACAAGAAAAGCCTTAGGGAGAAGGACAGTTCTCTGATTCCAGCAGAGCAGCTTTCTGAGGAACAAGGCAGGTCTCATCAGCAAGGCACTCCTCTGGGAAAAAAGGCAGGTCTCAAACTTCAAGGCAGTCCTCTGGGGAGGGACAAGGTAGTCCATCTTCTATAATGTCTGCAGGTCCAGGAGTATACTGAAGAGGTCGTTCAAGAGGTCCAATATTTATACCTGGTGCCAGCAATTGTAATGGGGGTGAGTACATGGCTACCCCCACATCTGATTCTGGAAAGATCTACTCTTCCCCTGTCAAGGCTTCAAGATGTCTGAGGTGACAAAAAAGTAGTGTCAGGTTCCTTTGTTAGTGTGGCAGGAGGAAGCAGCCCTTTGAAATGTAAGTGGGGAGGGACCAGCTCCACCCCAACCAACCTGGCAGGATGTTGAATCCTGCCAAAACATAGTCTCCCTTTGTCTCACTGATTGGGAGGAATACACAAATGTCGACAGACAAGATACTCACAGTGATGTGACCTAGGAACGTGGGAGCCGGCACCAAATGCTTAGGACAAAAAAATACCAACTTTCTCAAAGTGGCATTTTCAAAATTGTGACTTAAAATCTGACTTTACTATTAAAGAGGATTTTTAATTACAATTAATTTGAGACAAAACATGACATTTCTACCTCTTCCCAATCAAATGTTAGCCCTAATTAAATGTAATAAGGTAGCCCAATGTTATCTTTTGGGATGGATAGGCCTTGCAACAGTAAAATATGACTTTAGGAGTTCTTCACTACCATGACATGTAAAACCTGAAAGCACATTTCCTACTTTTACATACAATGTACTGGCCCTATGGGCTCCTTAGGGCCTCCCTTGGGGTAACATCTATGTAATAAAAAGGAAGCTTTAAGCGTGGCAAAAGGTTACATTTTCCAAGTCGAATTGGCAGTTTAAAACTTCACACAGGCTGCAATGGCAGGACTGAGATGTTTTAAAGTGCTTCTTTAGTGGCTGGCACAATGAGTGTTGTACAGAGATGCATCACAATGTCTTACTTTTGTTAGTACATTGGAGTCGTGTTGTCCTGCGATGTTTCTGTTTGTGTTGTGGTGGACTTCTGCATTCACTGTGTGATCACATATATGTGTGTTTATTCTGATTCCTGGTCTAGCATCAATCAAATGTGCTATTCCCCTAGTACTTAGCATGCTGACTGTGACTACCTGATGATGAAATTCCCTCATTCTACAAATATGACATGCTATGGACCCATGTTCTTATTGTGACCACAATGATGCTCAGGCACTCTGATGTCATTAGTGATGTCATCAGTGATGTCATCAGTGATGTCACTGACCATGTCATGAGTAATGTAATATGTGACGTCATCAGCAGTGCATTGCGGGGGCGCGAGTTATAGTTACCTGAACTAACTATAACGGGGGAATTTCACGGGTTTTGTACGAGTGCAATGTCCAACTAACTATAACTGTCCCTAAAACCTTATGGTTTTTTCAGTGAATTTCTAAGGTTTTTTAAATGCAAATTTCTAACTATAACGTGCCTGAAACCTATGGTTTTTTCAGTGAATTTCAAAGGTTTTTAAATGCTAATTTCTAACAATAACGTGTCTGAAACCTATGGTTTTTTCAGTGAATTTCAAAGGTTTTTTAAATGCTAATTCCTAACTATAACATGTCTGAAACCTACGGTTTTTTCAGTGAATTTCAAAGGTTTTGTAAATGACAATTTTTAAATGTATTAATTGTTATATTTATTTTTTTCATACTGATTTATTACATTTTTAGAAACATTTTTTTTTTTTACATATTTTATTTTTTAAATTACATTGTAATTACATTATACATTACAAAAAATACTTTCTCAGAATGAATTACTTTAGTTTAAATACTTTGCACATAGGCAATAGACTTTTAAGTACAGTAGTTACAGTTGTTGCAATGGGCAACACATTTTCAAACACAATGCAACATTCAGCTCAATGTGAATTTCTAGTTAAATGCAATTAGTTACTTTATGGATTACTTTTCTAACCATAGGACTGGATCCTAGATTCAGTCCTGGGACATCTCCTGTAAACAGTTGAGTAAAAGCGTTTTGGTTACAGTAGTGATTTTTAAGGAATATTATTGTATTTTAAAAGTTGACACTTAGAAACTTTTTCTCATAGAATCACCAATGTTATCCTATGGAAGGAAATTCACTTAGCAGGTAAAAACTGTTATCGTTACTTTTTCTTACTCAGTGTTGGATCCTGGATCCAGCACTGGTGCATCTCCTGTAAACAGTTGAAAGAATGCGTTTAAGTCATACAGGCGATTTTTAAGGAATATTTGTAGTTTGTGAAAATCGACACTTTGAAACTTTTCAGCTGAAAACCAGACAATGGATTCCTATGGAAGAAAATATAAGTTACTGGTAAGTGCGGTTAAAATTACTTTTCAGGGTCAGTGCTGGGCTAAAAGATGCAGCACTGAGGTCTCTCCTGATAACAGGTGAGTAAATCGGAATTCGTATTTCGGCTGATTTTAGAGGAATATTTTAAAGTTCCAAAACTCCACACTTAGAAGAATTTCCAAGTGAAACCAGTCAATGTTAGCCTATGGAAGGAAATTCAAGTTACTGGTAAGTACGGTTAAAATTACTTTTCAGGACCAGTACTGGGCTGAAAGATACAGCACTGAGGTCTCTCCTGATAACAGGTGAGTAAATCGGAATTTGTATTTCGGCTGATTTTAGAGGAATATTTGTATGTTTCAAAAATCAACACAGAAACTTTTTCAGCAAAAAGCAGACAATGATATCCTATGGAAGGAAATTCAAGTTACTGGTAAGTACGGTTAAAATTACTTTTGAGGATCAGTACTGGGCTGAAAGATGCAGCACTGAGGTCTCTCCTGATAACAGGTGAGTAAATCGGAATTCGTATTTCGGCTGATTTTAGAGGAATATTTTAAAGTTCCAAAACTCCACACTTAGAAGAATTTCCAAATGAAACCAGTCAATGTTAGCCTATGGAAGGAAATTCAAGTTACTGGTAAGTACGGTTAAAATTACTTTTCAGGACCAGTACTGGGCTGAAAGATAGAGCACTGAGGTCTCTCCTGATAACAGGTGAGTAAATCGGAATTCGTATTTCGGCTGATTTTAGAGGAATATTTGTATGTTTCAAAAATCAACACCTAGAAACTTTTTCAGCAAAAAGCAGGCAATGATATCCTATGGAAGGAAATTCAAGTTACTGGTAAGTACGGTTAAAATTACTTTTCAGGATTAGTACTGGGCTGAAAGATGCAGCACTGAGGTCTCTCCTGATAACAGGTGAGTAAATCCGAATTCGTAGTTCGGCAGATTTTAGAGGAATATTTGCACAATGGTGAAGGGAGGGGCGGGGCCTGAGGTGACATCTGTGCAAACGCGCCCCGTGGCGCGTTTTAAGTTGGGGATTAAGTCCCCTTGAATCATGAGGGTCCCTAGGGGCCAACTAGCCCACCAGGAACCTCCAGTATGCGCTAGGGGCTGCGTTGCAGAGACGTGTAGAGAGGCCACACCCCTTTTACACCTCTCTGCAACGCAGCTCTGTGGTGCTTTCTGGATGTACCTGTTGGGCTAGTTGGACCCCAGGGACCCTCAGGATTGAAGGGGATTTAATTCCCCATCTTAAAACGCACCACGGGGCCTGTTTGCACACATGTCACCTGAAGCCCCGCCCCTCCCTTCACCACTGTGCAAACGCGCCCGTGGCGCGTTTTAAGTTGGGGGATTAAGTCCCCTTGAATCCTGAGGGTTCCTGGGGGCCAACTAGCCCACCATGTACCTCCAAAGCGCCACAGAGCTGCGTTGCAGAGAGGTGTATAAAGGGGCGTGGCCTCTGTACACCTCTCTGCAACGCAGCTCCTGGGGCATACTGGAGGTTCCTGGTGGGCTAGTTGGCCCCCAGGGACACCCAGTATTCAAGGGGAATTACTTCCCATCTGCAAACGCGCCAGGGGCGCGTTTGCAGAGTGGTGAAGGAAGGGGGCGGGGCCTGCAGCCCATCGTTTTTTGTGTGTTTTTTTCCCTGAAGGGGGGCTGTGTGGCCCCCCTTCCTTTTTCTTATTTTTGGGCCCTGGGGACCCCATCCCCCAGGGCCTTACCCCCTTTTTTTTGTTAAAATTAAACTGGAAGGGGGCCGCGTGGCCCCCTCCCCTGGCCGAAAACTGCCCCGGGGACCCCATCCCCCGGGGCATGGCCACACTAACATTCCTTTTAAGGAGGGGGCTGCGTGGCCCCCTCCTCAGGCCTCCTTTTGCCCCGGGGACACCATCCCCCGGGGCAGGCCTTTTTTAAAATAATTTCTGGGGAGGGGGCGCGTGGCCCCCCTCCCGGGCCACTTATGGCCCCAGGGACCCCATCCCCCGGGGCCTGGCCTCTGGTTGGGGACTGTGGGGGTCCCCAAACCCCCACAGTCCCGCCGGCTCCCCGTGTCCTAAGGGAGCCGGCATTGCTCTCCACACGGGGAGCAGCTAACATGCTGCTCCCCGTGTGGAAAGCAATTGTCTTTGGATATTGTAGCGAGAGCAGGTTTCCCTGCTCTCTCTTCCAATATCCAAGCAATTTGCAATGACAGGACGGGAGCCGCGAGGCTCCCGTCCTGTCATTGCAAACAGCAGTGTCCCGGGGGTAGGCACCCCGGGACACTGCAGGAGCCGGCCCTGGGGGTGGCGGTCCCCAGGGCCACCACAGGCTCCAGGAGGGGGCCGCGCGCACCATTTATGATAAAGCCCCGGGGGGTGGTGATCCCCGGGCTTGGGGGCCCTTAGAGGCCCCCCATACATAAAATAAATCCCCCCCCAGCATGCCCCCGGGACTTGGCCCACCCGGGGGCAAATTTACATCGAAGCGGGGAGACCGCGCTTCGAATTTTTTTTTTTTCGGCAGGCTCCCTGAGCGCATCCTGCCGATTTAGAAAAAAAAAAAAAATGCTTTTTTCTGCCCAGGGGGTCCTTGTGGGACCCCCTGAGCAGACCTAGGGGGTCAGGGTGTTTCTACCCTGCCCCCTTTGTGCGTTTTGCGCACTTTTTTTACTGCTTTCTTGTTCCTCGGTTCTACTGAGGAACAAGATGGCTGCCAACACTTCCTGGTTTGGAGTGTTGACAGCCAATTAGCAGACAGCTCGT
The DNA here is from genome assembly GCA_963921515.1 of Calotriton arnoldi. NCBI lineage: Eukaryota > Metazoa > Chordata > Amphibia > Caudata > Salamandridae > Calotriton > Calotriton arnoldi. Next base: position 115,613 of record CAWUFW010017821.1, read on the forward strand.
GATCGGGAGGGTGCGCGAATCCGACGCGGCCATAGATATATATGTACTTTTACTTTTGATTTTCTCAGCAACTACTGAACGGATTTACACCATTTAACAAAAAGGGTTCTTTCTGAACCAAGAACTACCTCTTTGCCAAATTTGGTGTAATTCCGTTCAGCAGTTCGGGCTGTAGCCGTGTCTAAAGTTTCCTATGGGAAATTGATTTTTTGACTCTTATTTTTTTAATTTCTCCGCAACTACTGAACGGATTTACACCATTTAACAAAAAGGGTTCTTTCTGAACCAAGAACTACCTCTTTGCCAAATTTGATGTAATTCCGTTCAGCAGTTCGGGCTGTAGCCGTGTCTAAAGTTTCCTATGGGAAAATGAATGGGGAAAACACGTTTTGGGACCCCCTTTTTCTCGGCCCCGCTTGACGAATCACCCTGAGACTTTCAGGGTAGGAGCGGACCGGAGCGGGCCATAAAGTTTGAAAATTTCGCGAAGATTCGTCAACCGACGCAAGAGTTATTTCAAATAGAATGTCGCGGATTTCCTATGGAAAATAGGTCCTAACTATAACTATCTACTGGCGACCGCCAGTAGATAATATATATATATATATATATATATATTTACTTTAAAATAATTAATAAACTATTATCTTTATTTTTTTTTAAGTTGGAAATTATATACAAATAAAATATATATATCAATAATTTAAAAAATAAAATAAACATTATATAATCATTTAAAACATTAAACTATTAAAAAATATTTAAACTTACATTACCCAATACAATCAGTGCAATAGTAGGGAAAGTGTTGGATAGCAAAATAATTAAATTTAATATTCAAACTCCAGTGAGTGCAACAGTAGGAAAAATGTTGGATAGCAGAGGTGTAAAAATTACTATTCCCACTCCAGTGAGAGCAACAGTAGGGAAAGTTTTGGATAGCGGAGGGGAAAAAATTACTATTCCCACTCCAAAGAATGCAATAGCAGGGAAAGTATTGGATAGCAGAAGAGTAAAAATTACTATTCCCACTCCAAAGAGTGCAACAGTAGGGAAAGTATTGGATAGCGGAGGGGTAAAAATTACTATTCCCACTCCAAACACTGCAACAGTAGGTAGAGTGTTGGATAGCGGAGGGGAAAAAAGTACTATTCCCACTCCAAAGAGTGCAACAGTAGGGAAAGTCTTGGATAGCGTAGGGGTAAAAATTACTATTCCCACTCCAATCAATGCAAAAGTAGAATAACTGTTAGATAGCAGAGGGGTAAAATTTTGTATTCCCACTCCAGTGAATGTAACAGTAGGTAAAGTGTTGGATAGCGGATGTGTGAAAATTACTATTCCAACTCCAATTAATGCAACAGTAGGGAAAATGTTGGATAGCAGAGGGGCAAACATTACTATTCCTCTACAAAGAATGCAATAGTAAGGAAAGTATTAGATAGCGGAAGAGTAAAAATTACTATTCCCATTCCAAACAGTGCAACAGTAGGGAAATTGTTGGATAGCAAAGTGGTAAAATTTCTATTGGGGCATATTAGCAAGACCAGCGATAAAATTATCGCCATTTTAGCGGCAGGAAACTGCCGCTAAAGCGGCGATAATGGGCTTGCTAATATGCGTTATGGAATTCAATAGAAGTCCAGGTTAGATGTCCTGCACATCTAACCTGGGCTTCTATTGGAATTCTATAACGCATATTAGCAAGCCCATTATCGCCGTTTTAGCGGCAGTTTCCTGCCGCTAAACGGCGATAATTTTATCGCCGGTCTTGCTAATATGCCCCTCTATTCTCACTCCAAACACTGCAACAGTAGAGAAACTGTTGGATAGCGGAGGGGTAAAAATTACTATTCACACTCCAGTGAGAGCAGCAGTAGGGAAAGTGTTGGATAGCGGAGGGGAAAAAATTACTATTCCCACTACAAAGAGTGCAACATTAGGGAAAGTCTTGGATAGCGGAGGGGTAAAAATTACTATTCCCACTCCAATGAATGCAAAAGTAGAATAACTGTTGGATAGCAGAGGGGTAAAAAATGCATTCCAACTTCAGTGAATGCAACAGCAGGGAAAGTGTTGGATAGCGGAGGGGTAAAAATTACTATTCCCACTCCAGTAAGTGCAACAGTAGGGAAAGTGTTGGATAGCGGAGGGGTACAAATTACTACTCCCACTCCAGTGTGTGCTACAGTAGCGAAAGTGTTGGATAGCGAAGAGACCAAAATTACTATTCACACTAAAACAGTTAAAACAAAAATAAAAAACATTTAAAAAAATGTATTAGTCAAAAAAAATAATAAACATTAATTGACTACACACACTTTAACACTATAGTATCAACAACACACACCTAAATTACCCTCTAAAATAATAAAACACAATTAAAAAATATTACTATAAACAACTAATAATAAAGTAATTAAAATGTATTTAATATCACCCTTTAAAAGTAAAAACACCAGACAAAAAATTTAACAATTACCCAAAATACATATCAAATAATTAACATTAATTAACAACCAGATATAAATTAATATTAATTAATTAAATACAAATTACTTCCCACCCTATACTCCTATAAACACCAAAACACACACCTAAAATTAATTACACAATTACCATAATTAATTACCAATTAATTAATTAATATTATTTAACATCCAATTATTAATTCATCAATTAAAAATAAATTACTTCACCCCTTAACATCTATAAACACCACAACACGCACCTAAAATTAATTACACAATTACCATAATTAATTACCAATTAATTCATTAAAATTAACATCCAGTTATTAATTCATCTATTGAAAATAAATTACTTCCCACCCTTAAGGTCTATAAACATCACAACACACACCTAAAAATAATTACACAATTACGTCAATAATTAATAATTAATTGATTTAAATGAATTAACAACCAATTAATAATTAATTAATAATAAATTACTTTACATATCTCAATCAAACACATAATAATAAATAAAAAATAATCAATACATGTATTATAGTTTAATTACTTCCCACCCTATTCCCCTATAAATCCACAACCCGCTACAGAAATAAAAACGCAAAATTCTAAAAAAAAATTAATAACTACTAACAATTTAACGCATATTTTAAAAATACAAACAATTCTTATACAAAAAACATACAACACATACATATTAAATAAATACTAAAATACATACCTTTAATAAATAAACAATATTTTTAACAACTATATTTTTAACATCGATATTTCTTACCTAAAATTGATATTCTTGACCACGAAAATCTGCATGTCAATATTTCTGACCCACAATATTTGCTACTCGATATTTGTGCAAGTCAACGTTTTTCATTAGATATTCTGACTCTGCACCCATGGACACAACCTAGATATTCCATGATGCATTTCGCTTGTGACCACAGTATTATCCATGTTATGGATCTAGAATTTTTTAATTTTGCTATTTGCTTGACTGACTGGATGAGCTGAGTATATAGTGTCTGACATGCCACTGCATTTGTCTCCTTTGGCACACATGCTACACAGCAGATTATACAGCTCATTTACCTGCTGTACCTGCTGTTACTGCAGACATATCCATTGTATGCATACCTGTTATCTTCTCTGAATGGAGAGCTGACTGAAGGATTTCCTTCAGGGGCATGGGTAGTGGTTCAGTACCGCGGCCACCTCTTGTCGCTTCAGTCTTTTGCCTTCTACTTCCAATTTTTTTTAATTAATGAATTTAGACCATACCACCTTTTTCGAATATCTTCCACACTATTGTAGATAAACCCAAAAGCAGTGATCCTCTGGTTTATCCAGGACCATATCTGTCTTTTCTTGTCTCTGATACAGTTAGTGAGTACTTGCCAAATAACTTGCCATGTTCTACAAAACACTTCTCTATCGACAATTTATATTGATCTTCCTGCTGCCATCGTCTTGGCGGGCCTGGCACCTCATGGTACAGACTGGTGGTGGAAGGCAATGGTTTGGGTGTGTACTTGGATGATTGAGTAAAGCTTCTCTCCTATGAATTTCTGCACTCTTTCTGGATCATTTCCTCTTTCTCAGGGTGATATTGCAATTTGGATATGATACTGATTCTTTAATTGAGAATCGCTATTGTGAAATAGTTGCTTGTAAGGAATCACAATTGCTGGCCCTGGTGTTATTCTTCATAGCATTTTGTCTATTTCTTATAAGCAAATTACAATTTTTTACTACTAGGCAATCACAAAATCATCTTTTTGCACATCAGGACTGTTAGACCTGTCAGCCTTAGGGTGGTCTTCCCCCAAACCTTTTACCTTCCTACGGTATTTTTTCTGACCTCAGTTGTGCTGGCCTTAGGACACTGAGCACTGCTAACCAGTGCTAAACTAGTGCTAAAGTGCGTGTGCTAACTCCTCAAAACATGGTAGGAGTTGCTCATCCACAATTGGCATATTCAATTAACCCAGGGCCCAGGTGCCCAGAACCTATAAATTAAATGCTACTAGTCGGTCTGCAGCACTGATTGTGCCACCCACTTAAGTGGCCCTTTAAACACGTCTCAGTCATGCCATTGTAGCTAGTGTGTGTGTAATTTAAACTGCCATTTTACCGTGGCAAGATAATCCTTTTTAATACATATAAGCCACCCCTAGGGTGGCTTATATGTATTAAAGCAGGACATGCACTTCTAAGTTTCACATGTACTGGTAGTGAAAAACTCTCAAATTCATTTTTCACTACTATAAGACTTATCTTCCCATATGAACACATTGGAGTAAGATTATTACATTTTATAAGTGGAATTTTCAAATGGGAATAGGTAACCCGTTCATGTTTGCTGTCTCCGAAATCACAATTTTATATCCTAACTTATGGTAAAGTTTGAATTTAAATTGTAATTCTTAAAATGCCACTTTTAGGAAGTTGCAAAAGAAACAATTGATGGACGGAATTGTTGACTATGCAAACATTCACCCCCAGTCACACAGATATGGGTTAAATCCATCATTCTTTTGCTCACCACACCACTCCAGTTTCGACCCAGCCATATGCAAATCAGTCTTGACCCTGTTCCTTGTGGAAACAGTCCAGCCCAAACTGCCATGCCAGGTCCTCCTTGGACCAGAAACAAGCATCCTGGGACCGGTTTCAGGGCATCACCCTTCATCAGCCGGGCTAGCTTGAATCCAGTGGTGTAGTGAGCACGGGACCAACGTCTGAGCATACCCTTCCCACTTAGGGCGACATATGCAAAAGAAACAATTGATGGACGGAATGCTGGACAATGCAATCATTCACCCCCAGTCACAAGGATCTGGGTTAAATCCATCTTTCTTTTGCTCACCAAACCACCCCAGTTTTGACCCAGCCATATGCAAATCAGTCTTGACCCTGTTCCTTGTGGGAACAGTCCAGCCCGAAATGCCAAGCCAGGTCCTCCCTGGACCAGAAACAAGCATCCTGGGAACGGTTTCAGGGCATCACCCTTCATCAACCAGGCTAGCTTGAATCCAGTGGTGTAGTGAGCACGGGACCCACGTCTGGGCATACCCTTCCCACTTAGGGCGACATATGCAAAATAAACAATTGATGGACGGAATGCTGGACAAATATGTCTTGAAATGCACCACAGCCCATGAGCATCCAAGTGCTTCCCATTCTATGGTAGAGTATTTAGTTTCGGTTAAGGTAAGTGGTCTAAAAGCAAAAGCAGTTGTGTATTCAATTCCACACTTAATTTGGCAAAAAAATTGCTCCTAACCCTGTGGCACTGGCATCTACAGTAACCACATTCCAGCAAAAATGGAGATAATGGTTTGCATTTTATAACAGCAGTTTAAATCATATGTCCTGTCTGAGAAAGTTCACTGGAGCATTTAAATTTGGCTCGCTTTTTCAATAATAATCTTAATGGTAGCACAATATCTGAGAACTTTGACACAAATCTAGAATAATATTCACAGAGACCCAAAAATTATTTGAGCTGGTCTTTGTTCTGTGGTTTCTTAGGATGGATACCGTAACAATTGATCTGATGGCCCAAATATTCCACCAACTTTAAGCCACTCAGTTCTGTCTGTTGCCACATTGTTGAAGCATGTACTCTGACCCTACTGTGGTGTCAGCACATCCGGCAGGCCCATTCCTTGCATGCCGCGGATATCAGCAAGTGAAAAGAATACCAAAGTGCACAATGGCACTCTCGGTGCCTCAGGAAATTCCATCACTCTTGCTAACACAATCAGGATGTGTGTTTTCACTTAAGGGGTTTATTATATGATTTAGGGACATCCACCCACAGCTGGAGCATCCAGTTTCAAGCTGCTTCTGGTCTGCCTACACTTTTGGCACAGCAGCCTCTAGCATCAATGCTGGCTACAACCTGAGGTCTATCAAACTTGCTTCAGGTTATCTATATTATCCCTGCCAGTTCACACAGTGATTTGTTCTGTGATTTTGGTTCGCCATCCCATGTGGCTGGGTCTGTCACTTAGATTATGTGCTTGAATCTGTTACATCTCCATAGTGGTGGTTATAGAAAGTAGGAATTTCTTTAGGAATCAGAACAATGTAAGAGTTTCTTGAATTTGAAACATTCTAGTTCCGCAAACAGTTTAATTTATTGTTTAAAAAATGCATAACCTTGTTCTAAAAACACATCAAAGAAGTGTGATCAATAGAAAGATCGGTAACAACATTTTCCTTTACGTTGCTCAGATTTGAGTAGGAATAATACATTTGACCCCTCCAAATTGCAACACTTTTCTTACTGCTGCTTAGATTGGAGTGGGAATAGTAAATCTTACCCTTCCAAAGTCCAACACTTTACCTAATGTTGCTAATATTGGAGTGGGATTAGTTAATTATTCCACTGAAAAGTTCAACATCTCTCCTAATTTTGCTTCCCTTTGAGTGGGAACAGTTAATCTGACACCTTCAAAGTCCATCACTTTTCCTACTGTTCCTCAGAGTGAAGTTGGAATACAGATGTCCGACCCTTCCAAAGAACAACACTTTCTCTGATTTTGCTTACATTGGAATAGGAACAGTAAATTTGACCCCCTCCAAATTCAAACACGCTCTCTAAATTTGCTTTACGCTGGAGTGGAAATAGTAAATCTCATCCCTCCAAAGTACAACACATCCACTAACTATGGTTGCATTCAAGTGGGAATAGTAAATCTCACCTCTCAAAAATGCAACAATTTTCCGACTGTTGCTCAGCTTGGCGTGGGAATAGTAGATTTGACTACTCCAAATTCCAACACTTTCCCTACTTTTAATTCTGTTGAAGTGGGTATACAACATCTGAGCCCTCAAAAAATTCAACCCTTTCTCTATTGTTTCTTAGATTAGATTGAGAATTGCAACTGTGGCCCCGCTTATTTAGGAGTAGCAATATTTATATAAATTTTTTCTTTTGCTTTTCATGTTTTTAAATTATTTTTAAAATTACATAATTTGTTTTTTACCTCATAGTTCAATGTTTGCTATATGTTTTTGTCATATACATGCTTATTTGTCATTATTATTATTATTTGCATTATTATTATCATTGTTAATAGTAATAATTATTATTATTTAATGGGATTTAATTTTACTCATTGTTTAACTTACAGGCAGTGAGTAAAGTATCTAATCAGCACACGGTAATAAAGTGAAAATCCCAAACCATTTTAGATAGAGTAGACTTTATAAATGATATCAGAACAACAATAATCCAATCAATAGACCTGGAGATATTGATTTTTAAACATTTTAGTGCCAATAGAGCCAAGAAGAATAAAAGAACCACTTACTGTCAACTGTTTTTCCTACACCAGGGTTAAGTCACAAGTTAAGTTCCACTACGATGGACCAGCTACTGAGACCAGATTAGTCCTGGTGAAAAGTCACTTTCTCAAGTCCTGGCACAACGTTTCATCAATGTTGCAGGAGGCTGCAAGGAGGAGGCTTTCACCACAAAGAGCAGGTCGAATGTCACAAACAGTTGTTGCTGTAGAGCAAAGAGTCGGTCGTCACCAAGTGCTGTCGTCGCTGTAGTGCAAAGGACAGGTCTCACATTGATGGTCCTTGCAAACAGTCACTGTTGGCTCAAAGAGCAGGTCTCACTAGAGCTTCATGTTGGTGGTAGTCGTGGGCTGCAGAGTTTTGGCACACGACCGGGCCCATTCTCAGTTCTAAAGAGCACAAACTTCAGAAGTTTCACGTTTACTTCTGGAGGAGTTTTCACTGATGCCAGCCAAGGGTCCAGGACCTAAGGGCATCTCTTGGGGATCTGGACTTTCTTCAGCAGAGGCCAGTAGCAGGCCTCAGGCCTGTGAGGCAGGTCCATCTGCAGCTGGTCAACTGGGCAATTACAGGGAAACTTCTGGAAGCTTATTGTGTCCCTGTAGCTCACACAGGACCTCATACTTCTGACCCTTGGAGTCACTCTGGGTAGTCTGGGATCAAGGCAGTTCCAACTTTCTTCTTCAGGCAGCAATGCAGACCTTCCAAATCTTGTACAGGTCCAGGAGGTTTCTGATGAATGGTTCCAAAGGCCCTCTTTTTATACTTATTGACAGCCTTTGTTTAGAGGAATTCCCTGACATATCCCCAAAACTCATTCTGGTAAGTTCTTCCCCTGGATTTGGTTCCAAACTGTACAGGGTGACAAAAGGCAGGGCAGGCCTGGTGTCATGTTCCTTTGTGTGTGCTGTGGGAAAGAGCCTTTCAAATGTAATTCGTCCAGGGTACAGCTCTTCCCCAACCATCCTGCTAGGAAGATCCTTTACCAGCTACAGCCAGGTCCCATTATTTGTTGTCTGGGTCCAATACACATCCTTGATGTAGAAACAATTAGCGGGCCCAGATAGCTGGAAACTCATAGAAAAGCCTAAGAATCTTTGGGCAGGAAAATGCCATCTTTCTAAAAGTGGCATTTTCAAAATTATAATATAAAATCTGACTTAGACATTACAGAGGATTTTAAAGTACAATTCATTTGAGCTTAAACATAATTTCTCCATCTGCTCCCAATCTGAAGTTAGCACTTATTAAATGTAATAAGGTAACCCAGTGCCTATGGGAGACATAGGCCTCACAACGGTGAAAAATGTCTTTAGGAGTGTTTCACTGGTAAGACATGTACATTCTGAATATACCAGCCTTACCTTTGTTAATAGAATGCACCCTACCCACTGAGCCTATAGGGCCTACCTTAGGAGTGACTTATAAGCATTAAAAAGGAAGATTTAGGCCTGGCAAGAGTCTTTTTTGTCAGGTCAAAATGGCAGTTTACCTCTGGACTACAGGCTGTAGTGGCAAGCCTTAGACTTGTTTTATAAGGCTACTTTAGTGGGTGACATAATATGTGATTTAGCCCACTGGTAGCATTTAATTTACAGGCCCTGGGTACATGTAGTACTATTTACTAGGGACTTATAAGTAAATTAAATGTGCCAATTAGGTGTAGTACAATATTACCATGCATGGAAGAGAGAGCACAAATGCCAACAAACACAAATCAAGCAAAAGTCAGGGAGTGAAGGCAAAATGTTTCAGGGAATACCTCGCCAAGAATGGCAGGTCTAACTGTAAGTATTTTTAATTTTATTTTGTATCATGTTTTAAAAAAATATTATAACTATTTATTTTCTATCATAGTATTTGTTTGTGATATTGTGGTTCACAATCGTCTAGTTTTTTTTTGTAGTTTACATACCAAGTATGTAGTCATGATATTTTGTGTCCCATTATTTTTTTGAGATATTTGTAGATCACAATATTTTTCTTCTCAATGTGTCATACAACTGAAAGAACAACTTCTAAGGCATGTCAAGCTATTTTCTTTTACTTAAAGTGAACATTTGTGGCACAACCCTTCTCTTCCATTGTCAGTCTAACCATAACCTCATAAGTCAGTTTTCTTTCACTTTTTCGTCCGACATATGCATCCATGCTGAAATACTGAGTCCATCTGCTCCTTTCTGTCATTTTACTCACCCCAGGTTCCTTCAAAGAACAGGAAGATAGGGCATCCGAATATTTATATTGATCTGCTGTTTAAAATTCTATTTTGGTTCCTTTTTTGTATCCACCCGAGATGGAGATTCAGTCCTGGTTTACTGTTTATCGTTCTGATTTTTCTTAGTTTCTGATGTAGATTGTTCTTTATTGGATCCCTTAAACTCTTTCTTTGTTTCCAGTGGGGGTTTTGCTCCTTTAGCACCCTAACGTATTCTGACTAACAGAGGTATGCCCTTCTGAATTATTTTTAGGACGCTCACATTCGCGTTCTTGAACAGGAACATCGACCAAACGCTGGTTCGCTGTCTGCTCCATCAATAGACTTACTAAGAACAATCAGTCAGATACTATTTTGAACATACAAATCAATTACTTCCTAATGCCTGTTCTGTATTTGTTTTAACACCTCCATTAACACGGCCTATGATGGTATGCAATGTGGCGTTGAGTAGATACTAGCATGTATTGTTCCCCATGTGTAAACTTTTCTACAGGTGAAACACACACAGTGTTGGCATTCTTTGTTTGTCTTGGGTGATGTGTGAGGATAGGCCTCTTCCAATAGATTGCTTTTGCGAGCAATCCAAAACGGAATCTCATCTTGCTTTGTGGGCATTTTACCATGATTGCATTTATAGTCTGCGGACTGATTGCCTTCACTACAGGATGTATTTGCCGTGCTGGACCTGGAACTAATGGTCCAACTCCTTCACTATGTAAAATATCCTATCAAAGTCATCTACATATAGCCAGAAACTGATTTAGTAACTGTCTTAATTCAGGAGTATTCAGATCAGATATTTCTAGATGCAGGGTATATCCAGCCAACACAAGCCAGGTAGCACCTAGATTACTTAAATTACCCATTCTGACACTGCTACATGAGGTAAACATCTACCAAACCAAGCTTGGTATTCTTTATATCCTAACAGAATTTGCACTTAATTATAAGGTTCATATTTTGCAGGTGCAGCATCAGCATTATGTGTATGAAAGTGCCTGATGTTTGCATCTACAGGATCAAGCTTCACCCATGAGCTAAATACCTCAATGGGGTATGCAGCATGTGCATTTATAACAAAAGTTACTTCACCACTAGTGTCAGGAAAACCCCTTACCCTAAGATGTTGTGTTCTGAAGTTTGCTTATATCACAACAGGTACTGTAGCCATTGTAGATTCGAAATAAGACAGGACACCTGGTGGACTGTGGCCCATGAGCCACCCTAGAGGTACTTGAAAATGCCAGGTTCTGCATAATAATCAGTCCTGTGAGGCTTACAGGGTGTTTTGTTGTTAGAAACCTCTTTTCACCATGAATTGTCACACTCAAGAATGCACACTAGAAATATGTTTTAATGTTTTTTTATTATAATCAACATCTAAGTGAATAAAATGTGTAGACATGTAACTATAAAAATGAGCAAAAGAGTGGAAATAAAATGAATTAATAAACAAAATATTAAAAAGAATACCAACATTGTAATGGCATTTGCCAAGTAGTATGATTCAAAATCATGGGATCACATTCCCTCTTCATCCAGGGGCAGATACAGATTTTCCAGTTCGACCCATCTCCAGTCCTCTCCCCATATTGGCTCTATCAGTAGAACTGCCAGCCCGAGTAAAAAGGGACTTTTAAGTGTCAGTGGGATTTTGGGAAAAATACAGCAGATTAGGCAACAGCACCATCTTGGAGTGAGCCCTGTGTCCCATCACAGAGATCAACAACTCTCCCCATTAGGCTACTGAATGACTGGGCCACTGTCACTGGACAACCAAAGTTGCCTTGTGTTACGTCTGCATCCATATAAATCCTCACTCCCAAGTACTTGAATGACTCTCTTTTGAGTGGCAGACCTTGTGCAGTAACCAAATCAATATCCCAGGCCCCAATGTCAGTTAGCAGGAACAACCACGATTTGGCCCTATGGACCATAAGCCCTGATGCCTCACTGAACCTACCAGTTCCTGTAGGACCAACGGTAGTCCCTCCCATACTCCATTAAATAGAACAATATGTCATCTGCCAATAGTGACATGGTATGGGTGCCCTCATGCATCCTTATGCATATTTGTACTCTGCATTGTCTCACATAACATGTTAGAATTTCTATTATTAGCACACAAATCCCACAGGAATGTTGGTCAACCCTGCCTCAACCCGTGCTGGATAGGCCAGGCATTGTATACCTCCATGCCAGTTTTATTTTGGGCATTGGGGACCATATATAAAAGGTTTATCCAAGGTGAACATATATAATAGATGTTCACCATGAAGCCCATAACCCTCAGTACATACTAAAATCAGAAGTATTCTCCATTTCAATAGACGTCGCTGTGGACTACCTCCATTGTGAGAGAATACTGCTGATGATGGGGAATAACCTACGGGGCAGATTTACAAGTTCTGGCGCATCTCTGCAAATCAGCAGGGATGCGCCAGAACAGATGCGATACGCAATTCTCTCCTTGCGCCACCACGGATGTGTCGCATTTACAATGCGGTGCACCGCGGCGCAAGGACAGGCCGATGCGTGTCGCATCCTGTGGCGTAAGGGCGGCGCATTCCTGGAGTTGTGTCACCAGCGTGACGCGGCTCCAGCAAGGCACAGGGGCCGCCCATACCTAACGTGGTGCGTCACTCCTTACGCCTGCTTCAAGCAGGCGTAAGGGTTTGACGCAGCAGCGTCGTAAAGGTGACGCAGTGAAATCTTGTAGATTTCACTGCGTCACTTTTACGAGGTTTTCCTGCGATGGAACGTCCACCCTGCGACGGAATGGCCACATGAAACGCAGGTTTCATGTGGCGCAGGGCTTTACAACGTGACGCATCTCACTAGATGCGTCACGTTGTAAATACGTCGCATAGTGGCACATTGTTTACGCCGCCGCTGCGTCACAACGGCGGCGTAAAAGTGTTGCAAGGGGCTTGTAAATCTGCCCCCAAGTACATTAGTGTAAACAATCTTCCAACCGGAACCAACAGAAGAAGTCTTTTTTAGGGGACGGCCAACAGAAGCCCTCCGGGAGATACAAGCAACAACCATGGGAGATGAGAACCCGGAGACAATATTACAAGTCATGAAAACCTCCCCGATTATCAATCTCTCTGACATGATCCTTACCAATGCCCAATCTGAGGTTTTGGAGATGGGACTCACCTTCGTTCCGGGGGTGCATATGGATTTTACAAAGGTCAAGATGGAAATCCTCGAATTATTTCGGAAGATAAGATTAAGAGCATTCTTTATGGACAAGGAAGATACTATGACAATTGGAGCATCTGGACTACGCAATAAATCGACATTCTGTCCTCCCACACATAGTGTTCCTAAAAACATTTTAGCATTTGAACACGCTGTATTGTCTTCACTCAATGTACTTGAAAAGAAGCGGATGTACATTAAGAGAAACATCTCACTTGAACACAGAATTCCATTATGACATTGAAGGACCAACAAGTAGCAGTCATCAAGCCAGCAGACAAGGGTGGGGCTGTTGTAGTTTGGTCCCATCATGCTTACTTAACTGAGGGAAGGAGCCATGTTGAGAACACCATATGGTATCGGTGTATTCCACAAGACCCCACTAATGAGATTGCCCATGAAATCTCGGATGCAGTTACTGATGGCATTGACCAAGGTATTTTAGGTCCTAGGGAAGCAGAGTACCTTATAAAGAAGTATCCAAGGACGCCAGTACTGTACTTCCTGCCTAAGGTGCACAAGGATGCAACTACTCCGCCCGGTCGCCCCATCGTGTCCGGCTGTGATTCAATCTTGGAACCTTTGTCAAAGTACGTGGACATTTTTTAAAACCCTTCCTTCATGAGATTGCATCGTACCTAGGTGACACCATGGACTTCATTAATAAAATCGAAGGGTTCTCTTTTGATCCAGACGTACATATATTGGTAACAATGGATGTATCATCCTTATATACTCAGATTCCCCAGCAGGATGGACTGGATGCAATTGAAGCATTTTTGGAATCAAGACCCAGACCACATCAGGTGCCCACAGATTTCATCTTGAGATTGGCTTCTATATCTCTACGGCGTAATTTTTTCAAATTTGATGAGAAGTTTTATGTCCAAATCAAAGGGACCGCCATGGGTTGTCCTTTTGCGCCGGAAATGGCGGTGCTGTACATGGCCAATTATGAACAAAGGCATGTGTATCAGAACAACCCCTATATCACCTATATCAAACAATGGTATAGATATATAGATAATGTGTGGTGCCTATGGGAAGGGCCTGAAGAAATCTTGAAAGAATTCCATGCATGGCTGAATGATCGAAGTCCAGATATCAAATTTAGCCTGGAGTACAGCAAGAAGAATCTTCCATTTTTGGATGTTAACGTCAAAACATCAGCAAGTGGGTTAATTACAACATTACACACTAAACCCACAGATAAAAACAATGCTCTTCATTACAAAAGATACCATCCGATGAACCTTAAGAACAATTTACCCTACGTGCAATTTCTGCGTATACGCCGCAATTGTTCCAGACGAGAGGACTACGAACTACATGCCGGGGTGCTTGTCAAAAAACTCAGGGCTAGAGGGTATCCGAAGAAATTGTTAAAACAATCACTAAAAAGAGCATGGTTCACCCCTCGGGAACACTTGCTGACGAAGAAAATAAAGAAGCCACTGGATCGAATTGTCTGTGTATCTACGTTTGGACCACACACTCACCCTGTCAAAAAGATCATACGCAGCAATTGGCATTTGATTGAAGGCACCATACCAAACATTGGGCTGCCCCTGTTTGCCTTAAAAAAGAACAGAAATATTGGGCAACAGATTACCAGCTCAGCAGGCATCTCGAAAAAACCACCAACATTACGCACAATGTTAAACCTCCAGCCTATACAAGGTCATCATAAATGTGGGACCTGTTCGGTCTGCAATTCCACGGAAGAAGGCACCCTTTTCACTGACGGACAAAGACATTGGCGCCATAATGAATTTACAAATTGTAAATCAAAAAATGTGGTGTATGCCATCACTTGTCCATGTAAAAAGATTTACATTGGTAAAACGTGTCAAGAAGTACGTCAGCGTATTGTACAACATCGGTCTCGCCTTAAAAAACATCATAACTGCCCCCATGGTCGAACACTTTGTGTCCTTAAAGCATACCCATAATGAGTTTACATGGACTGTGTTGTCACTGATTAAAAGAAACAATCAGAGAGGAGGTGACCCTGAAGCCCTGTTAGCTCAGAGGGAGGCTTTTCTTATTATGAAATTCAACACAGCCCTGCAGGGACTAAACGAGCTTTCAGAGATTACTAAATTGTAGTGGAAGGCTTTCCACCTTGACTATACGAACTACATGGCCCACAATGCCATGGTTCATTGACCTTTGCTTTTCCCTGCCGGGGCATCTAATCAGCTGTCTCTGTTCAAATGAGTCCGGTTTCCGCTTTTCGCTGTGTGGCGATACAGCTTATGGAATTGAGACGTATGGCAGGCTGCCAATTGACATCCAGGCAAGTTTAACTGTATTTATGACTTCACAGCAGTTGAGCAAACCGCGAGCAGCATGATAGAAGTTACAGCCCTCTTCTTAACTTTGACAGGGATAATACATTGGCTGATCTCGTCGTGCATGACGGAGCTGCACTGACGATTTTCATTGGAGTGTGAGCCTGCTAAGGTAATGCAAAGAAAGATCCGAAATCGTGGATCAGGGAACCTAGCTAGAAGGGAAGAGGAGGGGTCTACTAATTGAGTAAGACGCACCTCGAATAAGAGAAAAGAAAAACTCTTTTCTTTTCTTGAGTCCCCTCACTCACCAAAGGTTTCCCCTAGGTGACATGCTTCATCATTGGGGCCATCCCGAGCATCTACTGCTCGGGGCGGGCTGCGACTTGCGATAGTTGCGCAGGTTCCCGGGGTAGCTCACTTTACTGGTGTGGCATTTCGAAATAATACAGCCTGCCTGGCTGTGACCGCTGTGTGTGTCTCACAGCCTCTCGGGCTTGCCCAGCACCATGCTGTCATGACACTGCTGACAGCGGCAGCCAGAGTCCGCGAGTCAGAGAGCTGACTCTAATTAATTTATGGCATAGAGGACCCGCTGAATACTCTTTGCAATGACCTGATCACCGTGAAGGCCCGCAAGTAACTCTTCGGTCTCGTGCCCCTTAAGGCCACTGGAACAGAGTTAGCTGCCTGAAAAGTGGATTTGAATGTGCCTGCTGATGCGTCGCCTCTTTCCATTTCGGCAAATGGGAAGCATTTTTTCAACGGCACATAAAAGCTGTGATGAAGAATCATTCTTCACCACAGCTTTTATGACCCCTAAAGTACTCCGAGGCAAGACACATTCTGAATGTGTCTTGCCTCGGAGTACTTTAGGGGTCATGTTTGTGACAAGCATCTTCCGCCATTGAAATGCGGGGCCGGGGTGACATTGCCACTGGAATGCACTGGGCTCGGATGTTCAGGGAAGAAAAATGTAATTAATTAATTTTTGAAAAACGAGTCAAAAGCGAGCCAGACACTCGAGTTTTGTGTCAGCTGAACTTATAATTCTGCTACATAAGTTGCAGAGAGATGGAGGAAGGGAGACACTGGGATAGTAAAGGGAGTGGAGGGAAAGAAAGGTATGGAAAGAGGAGAGAGGCAAGAGGAAGGAGGGGGAAGAGAAGAGGGAGGAAGAAAGAGGAGGGAAGGTGGTGAAAGGAAACAGGCTGAGGCAAGAAAAAGAAAGGAGAGAGAAAGCGGACGTGTGATCCTAAAAGACCAGATGTAAAAATTATTATGTAGAAGAGGGGAAGAAGAAGAAAAAGATAAGTCAGAGAGAGGAAGGAGAGAGGCTTGATGGATGCCAGTGTTTCATTCCAGTTTTCAATTTATGACGCCAGCTCTGCCCTAACTACCAGTGATAAATGAGCTGAGGATGGAACTGCCTTCCTTCCATTGTGAAATTATCTTTTATTCATTTTATCATAGTGACATTCTCTTTTATTTATTTTATCATATTATCATAAATTGCTTTCGTAGAGCTCCTGCCTGGCTGAGATTGTTCTGTCTTAAAGGGGCTTCCTCTGACTAGAAAGCAAAAGGCCTCTCCTGCACCACTTACAGGCATCACCAGTAAGCATTCCAGAATGTTCTTTCTGTGATGACGTCTGCTTGGATGTTGATACCTATTGTGACATCATTCACTAGCTGGCCCCTTTAATGAATGGTCTTGTGCAGCACAAACGGTATGAAACAGACAACCTTATTGCGCAAATGGGTGTAATGTCAGATATTTATGTTTCCCTCAGCTTCGTTCCTAGATTTTGCTCGCCAGAAAGTGTCACTCATATTTGCACTGAAATTATGACAATGTCACTCATAGGAATCTGAAACCTTGGCAGCTATGCAAATGTAGTTTCCTACTTTTAGCCAACACCCATATAATTTTAACCCCCGGCTCACTTTCACAGGCAGGACGTCAGGCTTAGCTTGCGACAAGATATTGTCCTCCTAGTGTATAATGGTAATCTAGGACTGGTTTAGTTGATACATATGTGTACATGTTGTGTTTATGTAATTTGTGTAGTAGGTCTTCCTTACCAATTTGTTATGTTTCATGTCATTTTGAGTTTTGTGTATGACATAGTGTTCAATGTCTGATACGGTTGTTTTGTTACACATGTGATTTCTTTCTCAAGACATTTATAAAGAAGTTTACTTGTGTTGTGTATTCAAATAATATGAATTAAGCTTAATAAAGCCAGTGAACCTTTTGAATTCATGGTCTAAGGTTCATGTGAATAGCTTATGGAACAGTCCCCCTGGACACGTTTTTCGCTTCCAAAAAAAAAAAAAAAAAAAACCCAAGTACATTAGGGCAGTGTTCCTGTCCAAGACAAACTCACTCTGGTAGTGGTGGGCAGGATGTAACGGGACAGGGAGACATCTGTCAGCTAAAACCTTCCTGTAGAGACAAGACACTGTTATTGTACTTGCCATGCACACTGCACTTATGCCCATGAAAGCTACACCTAAAACATTATCACTATCTCTATCTAACTTATTCTTCTATTTCTACCAGAAGGTAAATGAGGAAAACTCTGTCTGCTGGCAGGATGACAAGAATACCAATAACGAAGCAACACATCAAGAAATCCAGACTTGGAATTGTGGCATGTTGCTTCCTTCCAGCTCCCGTCTGGCAAAGTTCTGTCTTGCTGAGCGTTTACATGGCAGTACCAGACAGGATAAAAGAGGGTACACATACTGTGGGTGGGCTGAACCAAAACAGAGTAACTCCCTAATCCCCTGTACATGGGTGGGTGCTCTTCGCAATGGTTTTCCCAAACATAGAGTCTGTGGCAATTCAGCTTTTGGGAACACCAGCATGCCCAAATTAAAAATGAGATGGAGGTGCAAGATGCCATTAGTATGTACAGGATTGATGCCGAGATGTAGACCTCAAATTACTAATTGTCCTTTCCTCTGAGAACCAAAGCGTTTCAAACACGCTAGGGATCCCAAGAAAATACATAATTCAAACAAAAAGCATTTCAAGCAAACAATAAACAAGCAAGCACACACACAGACGATATCTACATGCCACATCACCGGTAGTGGTTTTAGAAAATTAGCAAAAACTTGTGTCTTAGAATATTCCATAACTGTAACGGTCCTTGGGCCTTTGAAGAGGCCACCATCTCTTACTGACGAGAACCAATCTGCAAAATGGAAGTTGGCAGTGATTTCTGCGCAGTAGTGGCTTGCATTTGTGAATATGCTTCCTGGAACTAGCAATGACGAGTGCTTACAAATAACTGGCAAACTGTGCATAGAGGGAACTGTTACTTATGAATGTTCTTACTGGTATGAGACAATAATCTGTGCGTTTCCCCGTACCTAACCCAAACCTCTATCAGTTCATATGTTTGGCCTCCTCCAAGATTTCTTTGGGAAGATTTTAAGTCAGCAATCTGCATCATTGGACAACAGTGTTCTTCCTTTGCTTTCTTTTTTTTATTTTTAGACATAATTTTATTGGCATTTATAATAAGATAAATAATCATTAAACAAAGCACATTGCAATAACTAACCCACTAACCCCCTCCACCCAAAAGTACAGTCCCCTTCACATCATTTATGACTACATTCCCATCTCTTCTATTTCAGAAGTTATTTTTGCTGCTTCTACACACTTTCTTGCCCAGATTTATCCGAACATGTCTGGATTTTTAATGCAATTTAATAAGTGATCCCATGCATGTACCCTGTCAATTGATCCTCTTCCTTTTCCTTACTTCACCATACAACACTGCACTCTCATAGCCCACCCACCGAATCAGCCCCTCCTTCCATTTTACTACTCTGGTGAGCCTAGCCGCCTTCCAATGCATGGTTATTTCCTGTCTGGCAAGTACCAGGGCCAAATCAATAAATCCTGTAGTGTTTTTACACTCAGCTGGTCTTGAAAATACCCCTAGAAGACAGACCAACCTGCACACTCAAAAGTTCTCTGAGTCACCTCATTTATACAGGTCACTACCCTCTTCCAGTATTCCACCAATGCTGGACAGGACTGGACCATGTGTATCATGTCCGTATTATGATCACCACATCTAGGGCACGCTACGGTTGTGTCCCTATAAATCCAAGCTATTTTCCTGGGTGTCTGATATGCCTTTATGTAAGTTAAAAAAAAGTATCAATTTAAATCGCGCATTCCTAGATACATTATTCGAACTCGCAAGAATTTTCACTCAGTCCACCTCAGGTATGGGGTGCGCCAAGCCATCTTCCCACTTTTCTCTAAGACTTACATAGGGTGTTACTCGGTCATTCTGTAATGCCTGATAAAAACATGTCCCCACCTTGGTGCGACCTTACGTAGTGCACAGCACTTGACAAGCACTATACAGTTGCGGTTTCTCTAAAGCCATACCCCAGTGGAGGCACACCCTGGCTATAACAGCCCGATGCAATAGAAATTGCACTCTCAGGATCTCAAAAGAGGCTGAAAATTATTCAAATGGTGGTTGTGCCCCATCTCAATAAAGGACTAACCATGCACCACATGGGTAGCCCATTCTGCTAAACCTCTCAATATTCTGCCCAGGTTAATTTGATCCAAACATCTCAACTGGATATCTAGGGCATAGGGCACCTCAGCATGGGTTCATTGGAGTGCACGGCACGGCACACAACCCTCAACGCTGTGGGTGTTCCTCGCACAGCTTTCACAGGGGTTAAAGGATTCTATATAACACATCTAAATCTGGTATCATCTCCAAATTTGCCTCCTCTGGAAATCTCTGTGAGTGGATCCACTATACAAACCACTGCAATTGTGCCGCTAAGTAATAGGCTTCCAAATCTGGTGTGGGTAATCCTCCCTTTGATGTTGGTAGTTGTAATTTCTGCAAGGCCACTCTGCACCTGCCCATTCCCCATATAAGGCAAATCAACAGCTAATCGAGTTCCCGAAAGACTCTACAGGGCATCACCATAGGGAGTGCTGTGAAAAAGTTGGGCAACGCCACCATTTTAGCTACCGCTATTCGTCCTGCCACTGAAAGCGGCAGTATACTGCAAAACTCTACACATGCACATAGTCCTCTGATAGCCATGCCAATGTTACCCTGCAATAATTAAGTGGGTGTATGATATAATCGAACCCCCAAATAATTTAGGCAACTTCCCTCCCAAGTAAGCCCCCTTAGGTCCTCAAGTTGTGGCACGTCCTTCAGATATGGGAACATATATGGTTTATTCGTATTTATGCATAAGTCTGAAGATTGTCCAAAATGATCTAGAAGGCTAATTGCATGAGGTAAATCTACATTTGCATCTCACAGGAATAACAACGTATCATCAGCATATAGTGCTAAATAATGCTGGACGCCCTGTACCTCCAGTCCTCTGTAGACCTCACCAGTCCTCGTACAGCCAGTAAGTGGTTCGGCCACAATTGCAAACAATAATGGTGAAAGGGGGCAGCCTTTCCATGCCCCCTTCCCACCACATACCTTTCAGAGATATGCATACCCATTCGGAAAAGAGCAGTAGATGTAGCATACAGGAGCTTCGCTCATTGAACAAACCCATTACCTAATCCCAATTTATTAAGCACCCTTGAAAGAAAATCCCAACAAAGACTATCAAAGGCTTTTTAAATGTCTATTGCCGCAATCAGCACTTTTTCTTTCTCTTCAAATTCTGATTCTATATTCTCCATCACCCTCCTGATTTTATGAGCTGCACTTCGGTCTGGAAGGAACCCAGACTAGTCTGTATATATTCATTTGGGCATTAATGGTAACAGTCACTTTGCCAAGACTCTACTAAGTATTCTTCCTTTGCTTTCTTGTATTTATACTTTTGCAAACCTACTTGATTTTGCCTACACTAATGACTTAATCAGTGGGTGGCAGAGCACATTGTCCTGAACAGCTGATCTGCAATCTTTGGTTAGTATGTCGCTTTCGGATTTAAATTTCCTGAACAGAATCTCTTCCTGTGCTTGTGCAAATGTCTGAACAAATAGAAATTTGTCTGGAATTGTTAACCATTTAACTTCTCCTCTGGTTCTTCAACGTATGTCTGTCTTAATGTGAAAAGAGCCTGTAGCATGAATGTGGTAGCAGAAGAGTGTCCTGTGTGTCTTCTAAAGCCTTAATTCTCTGCGCTGCTTCCTTAGAGTGGAGCCTTTGTGCAAGACAGCGCCCAGAAGCCTCCCCAAACTCATAACTCTCTTCCTTATACAGCTTATATTTGATGGCTATTTCCTTACTCCAATGTAAATTAATTTTGGGCTTACTACGGGCCACCGCGGTTTGCAATGGGGTGGTATCAACACCAGCCTGTATTCCCCGCATAAGGTTCTCTTCCGCTATTTTAAGTTTTCCGTATAAGTCTTTGACCTCCACTATCAGTTGTCTCTGTTTACGAAGCCCAAAACTCAGGACCTCTACCCTAAACCCTGCCTTTAAAGCATCCCACACATAATCACGTGTGGTCGAATTGCGATGGATTTCTAAGAATTGCTGAATCCAACTATTCATGTGATTAATGAATTTTGCGACCATTAGGAGCTTCCCATCAAATGAGAAAGATCTCGGAGAGGAGAATGTGTTAATAATTGGAATATCCATCACCAATGGACCATGATCCGCTGCAATCCTTGGGTAAACCTGATTTTTAGCCACCGGAATTAGTGCCGATGAGGTGAAGAAGTAATCTAGCCGCACTAATTTATTATAGTTCTTCCAGACTGTCTGTAAGTCCTGGCAGCCCAGGTGGATATTAAAGGCACCACACAAGATCAATGGGGTGGGCCAAGATGCTAATTCTAAATTGAGACCCTCCAATACTGATGCCTCATCCAAGTTAGACCCATAGACTGAACACAGGGTAAACTTAACGGCCCCCAATATACATTCAATGACCACCCACCGGCCTTGTTTATCTACCAGTGTTCTGCCCATGCCCTGGATCCCATGTTTAGCCAAGATGGCTACCCCACGATTCGTAGTAGCCTGCTGTGTGCAGGTCAATAACGAATAGTCTTCTTGATTTAGAATCTTCCGTTTGTACCACAGGATATGGGTTTCCTGTAAGCACACCTGGTGAGGTTGGATCACACGTAATTCAGCAGCCACCTGTCGCCAATTTCCATTATTATTTAGCCCACACACATTAAAGAAACATATACGCAATCCTGAAGGCAACATCCTATCCCCCATCGTATGCTACCAACTCCCTCCAATTACTGACCCTGCCACATAATTTCGAACACCTGTGTACCTCTATCTTCCACTTGTTATGGATTTCATTTTCCCTAACCCCAAACCCCCACCCCTCCTGCCCCCCGTTGATCCCCCAACCCACCTCGAGCCCCCATCCAACCCTCCTCCCTATCCCCAACCACGCGGAGCTTCCAAGGCAGCTCCGCACACACCCCCCCACCCATCCTGCAATAAGGCATTAGGACCAATGGTCCCTGTGATGAGTAGCTCACGTTACCCGGAGGTACCCCCCCTCACACAAATATCTTAAGATATCTACAAACATAATAAACCACATTGCCTTATTCAGAGACAACTGAAGAGAAAAAAGAGTGGAAAAACAAAAAACGGGCTGGGAAACCAGACAAAGATATAGAAAATGTGCATATCCACTAAAGCCCTATTTGATACACTGTAGATACTCTTTAGCCTGCACTTCCGAAGTGAAAAAACAAGTATGATCATTATTTATGACCTTCAGCGTGGCAGGGTTAAGCAGAAAGGCTTGGGCACCTTTGAACTGAAATAAAGAGATAAGTTGTGGCAGTTGCCATCGTTTTTTCACCGTCTGGTGACAAAAATCTGGTCTCACAAAAAATTCTGACCCCTTTCCCACCCTCTTTCTATCAGGGCGTGCCAGTTCATATAGTGCTTGGTGAGCCAAGAAGTTGTTGACAGATATTAGGATCGCTCTGGGTCTGGGAGTAGTTTGTCCTGGCCTCATACGTTGTGTGAACGGGAATCTATGCGCTCTTTATATCTTCTGGTCCCAATCCCACTGTGGAAGCTCAGGGAAGGCTTCAGTAAAAAGGTCAACAATGAACTTTCCCATGTCCTGACCCTCTGAGCCTTCTGAGATCCCCAGGATTCTCATATAGTTTTGCCGAAGACTGTTTTCAAGATCAGTCCGCTTCCACTGTGTGTCCTCTTTTGATGCGCGCATTGACTCTGTCACAGCCTTTTGAGCTGCCAGCTCATCTTCTAAATTAGAGATCCGGGCTTCTGCCTCATTGAACCTTTCTGCAAATTCAGAACAGGATTTCGCAATGCGTTGAATAGAGTTCTGTAGTTTGCGACATGCACCTTGGGTCTGTTGACTTTCCATGCAAGTTTCTTCTCTATGTGCCATAATGCTTTCGTATTTCACAGCCAGTGAAATATCCTCAGGCTTCTCCACAACGCTTTCAGTTGTATGTTTAATTACAGCCCCCCGTCTGTCCTCATCCCAGCCGAAAATAAGTAGTCCTATAAGAGGGCGTCATTGCCCCCATCATGAGTAACAGTTTCACCATGCTCATACTTCTTACGTACTGTCCGTAGGGCGGCATCCAATGTATCAGTACCTTGGTCCTGATCCTCCGGATGTAGGCTGCTTGTCTCACTACGGCCACTGCTTGGGGACGCCCCCCTAGAACAGGACTTAAGAATTGACACAAGTTCATCTCCTGATGAATTCGAGGGGTCCAAAAGGGAAAAAAAGTAATCCCTGGAATCAATTTGCTTAGTCATGTTCTGAATGCTGATGTCATCCTTTACTCTCGGTTCATCCCCTGTTTCATCCATATTCAGAAAGGTGTGTGTCTGCTCCTTTTTTGTTATAATGCTGCTCCGAGCTTCCTCAGTGGTACTATCAAATCCTGTGCTCTTTTGTTGGGGGATATCCTCCGTGACAGGGGTCGCAGAGTGGTGGGCTTCACCTCCCATGATTCCAGCCTTAAGAAGAATATCACCTTTTTTATTAGTCTGACCCTTATGCATGCTGGATTGGTCAGTTGTAGGGTAGCCAGTGTCCCCCTCAGCCTGTACTTGGTTTATAGATGAGTTCACCGGTTTACTAATACCTCCAACCGATCCCCCTGCATCTTTTGGCAGATTATAGGGCTGTTTTTTCCCCGTCCCAGGTAGAAACAGAGGGGGTATATTGCGCTTACCGGAGTCTTCACCTCGTGCGCCTTCTCATTTTCCCTCTATCGTTTCTCCTCTATTGCTTGTAGCACCATTTTTACTGCTCCGTTGTTGCATCAAGCTGCCCTTAGGGTTCCAGCCGTCTCCATTGGAGTGCAAGGTTTCCCTCGTACAGACTTCGGAGGCATCAGAGCAGGAAATCCAGCAGGGTCAGCTCCGCCCCCAGCCTCGAAGCAGCTCCGCGCTGCACACCAGACAGATCCGAGGAGCCGTCATGTCAGGGACCAAGGAGCTGCCAAGAAACACCAAAACATGCCTTGCAAGACCCAGAGGTAAGTGTTCTTCTTCCAGGGCTGCGGGGGCTGAAGGGGAGGTGGATTTCAGACTGGGGCCGGGAGCGCTAGCAAGCGACCGGCGAAGCGGGCGCCATCTTGCCTCAGCTACCCATCCACTCAGAATTAAGGCTTTGAAAGACATACAGGGTAAGTTAATCGATACCCACTCAGAGATCATGAATGTCTTTAATACTTTTTTTGAGGGCTTATATACAGAAGATAACCGCAGGGGGCAGGCAGTTGAGGCTCTCCTCCAGGGTATAAACAGTGAACGACTGGGCCGGGATGAAGCAGCCATTTTGGACACCCCTATTACTATAGAGGAGCTTGAGGAGGCAATAAATAATTTAGCCAGTGGCAAGGTGGCCGGCCCTGATAAGTTACCCCTGTAGGTTTATAGAACCTTCTTCCAGGAATTAAAAACTGATATGTTGGCTACCCTGCAGCAAGCACAATGGGGGGATCCGCCGCTGTCCTAGGGTGAGGCAAATATTATTGTTTTAAAAAAAAAAAAAGGATAAGCCCGCAGATTTCCCTGGGTCTTATTGACCTATTTCCCTGGTGAATTGCAACAGGAAGAACTATACCAAAATTTTGGCCTCCCATTTGGCTAAGGTTATTACTACATTGGTGTCGATACGACAGCATAGGTTTATATCTACCAGGGGCATGGACAACCACATGAACAGGGTGGTGACCTGTATGATGCAGCCAATGTGCAAGGTACCATGCTTGGCATGGCACTGTTAGACGCCGAAAAAGCGATTGACCGTGTCTCCTGGGATTTTTTTATGGGTGGTTTTACGTCATTTGGGGTTTGGTTCTGGCTTTATTAAATCGATCCAAGTTATGTATAAAACCCCCAAGGCTAGAATCTGTATTATGGGCCTAGAGTCTGAACGAATGCGTATATCGAGAGGTACAAGGCAGAGTTGTCCATGCTCCCCACTGCTATTTGCGTTTTATGTAAACCCTTTTTTAACTATGTTGGAGGGGAGCCCAAGAATCAAACCCGTGGTTTGTGGACAAGAGGAGCTCCAAGCGCTGGATTATGCAGACGATATAGCGGTCGGAACATCTGACCCAGCTGCAGCTATACCTGAGATAGAACAACTTGCGCATAGGTTTGGGTCCATGCCCCGCTACAAACTTAATACATCTAAAACGCAGATCATCTGTACAAACCAAGCCTGAAGTGGGGACCCCAGAGTGACCAATGAGCATTAGAATTAAGACATGCTTAAAGGAACTAGTGGAGGTTAATTGGGGCTCTATTCTCACTTGTGTTAAACAACAGTTAGAGAAAGTTGAGTGTCTTCATCTGTCACTGGTGGGAAGGTGCAACGTTTTGAAGATGATTGTCTTACCCAAAGGCCCTTATTATATTAGATCTGTACCATAAGAGCTTACTCGGGGCAGTTACAACAGCTTCAATCACACTGTGTCAGGTTTCTATGGGCCCAAGGGGAACCACGTAGGGCAACGTGCTTTATGACATTACCCCGGGAGAAAGGTGGTTGGGCTGTACCAGACTTTATACTTTATTACTACCCAAAATATGAGGATAATGTTAACAGGGGAGGAGGTCGGAAACCTTGCTGAGACTCCCTCCATTCATCAGATGTTGTTGGGTGTGGAGGCCAAGAATTGCTTATTTTAGATGTTGGAGTTTAGCTACTACAAAAAGACCCACTTTAAGGTTATACTAACTCCTTTTAAGGTGTGGAAAGTGGTACGGAGAAGGTTGCAAATTGAGGGGGTTTGTCACTACACATCTATAGCCACATCAACTCTTTTACCTGCTGTCTTTTGGGATAGGATAGTAGATATGTGGAAAAGAAAAGGAATTTTACATATAGGAATCTGTATGAGGATGGGGACCTTCTCCCATTTGCAATATTGGCTGATAAATATAAGCTTCCTAAAATGGAATTTTTTTAATTTCTACAGATACGTGATTTTTTGTGTAAAAAGCAGAGGGTCATAGAGCTGAACTCGCTAGTCGAAGCCATCAGACGCAAAGATCGGATTGGGGTGTTATATAACTGCCTGTTAGACATGCAGAGGGATGACTTAGAGGCTCAAAATCTGAAATGGGGACTCCGATTGGGGTGTCAAGGTGTGTGTCTGGAGCAATCAGTTGATGTGGCTGGGAGGATTTTAGTCTCTGCTAATTTAAAGACACAGCATTTTAAAACCCTGTTTGATCTGTACCATACCCCTGCTAAGATGCTGAAATGGGGAGGAGTTAACAATGGGAAGTGTTTCCGTTGTGTTGCAGAGTTGGCTGATATTGTACATATTTTTTATATGCATGGGCAACTAACTCAATTAGTGGGGCATATGGAGCAGTTCCTCTCGGAAATCACAGGGGTTGGAATAAAAATTACGGCACCCACTATGCTGCTGGGCATAGGGGAGGGTACGACCGAGGGACAGCCTGATTATGAATTTAGTTATTTGATTTTTATTGCTGTGGCACGGCTCTGTATATACTCTATGTGGTTGCAGAAGGAAGCCCCAACCTTCGAGATGTGAAGAGACAGATTTTATGTTATTTTTAATTTGGAATATAGGTTCTACGCTCTTAAAGGGTCACGTAAACGGAAACTGGGTTCACAGATATGGGGCCCCATGATTGAATATATGAAAGCCTTCTATAAATATTTATTATAACTATTTATTATAGGCTCCTCACTCTCTATTTTAACCTGTTTTTACCCAGCTGAGGAATTGCTCCCTTTCTTTTATGACATCTGTGTTTCTTGATATATGTGTTTGATGAAGCGATCTTGTATTTATTCATGTTATGCATTGCAATTAAAAAAAATGAAGTGTCATGTAAAGGGTTTAGAATAAAAAGGACAGAAATGAATCATAGATGGGCTAGGGAGTGTCTACCAAACTACCTTGATGAGTTAGGTCGGGTGCTTGGGCCCTTAACTCCGCTGAAAAGCTGATTCACTAACATTTTGCACTTGATTTACATTGCAAAATATTTGTATACAATAAACGTAATATTGTTTGCTTAATTTTTTTGTGAATATGTTTATTATGGTTAAGAAATTTGAAAATGTATTTTTTTGCGTATATTTAATGTATTTTTTAAAAAACAAAATAGGAGACAGAAATGTAAATAATACCCCTCCAAAGTCCAATATTTTCCCTACTTTTGCTTACGTTGGAGTGGAAATACTAATTTTGACTACTTGGAAGTCCAACACTTTCCCTACTGTTGCTCACATTGAATCAGGAATAGTAAATATGACCATTCGAAAGTCTGTGATTTTCCCTACTGTTACTCAGATCAGGGTGGGAATATGGGTGTCCTGGGTGACAGTCAAATGTCTTTTCAAATTCAAATTACTTTTTTAAACATGATCTAGAAGCTGTATGTTTTCCGTATGCTTATGGCCAGGTCATGCCACCTCCACTGCACTCACTGCTGAGACTTCTCCCACTTGATGGTTGTGCCAAAACAGAGCATATTCTACATCTATTATTTATCTACATAGATTTTTTTCTGCACTCTTATCTCACAAAATTATGCTTAAAATAACAAAGCATTTCTTCATTTCTACTGTGCAATGCAGGCTTATAGGATACATAATGAATTAGCATTAGCACCAAATGTCCACCCAGTCAGCTACCGTATATCAAATACAGGTTCTGCAGCTTCCACACCCAACAGTATGAAGCACAAAATAGCAGAACAAACCAACTTTTTCATCCAAAAATTCACTTGTGTACTGGAAATCGGCATGCACATGTTCACTTCATTGCATATTTTTTCTCTCTTTTTTTGTAGATGTTGCACATCTTAGGCAAAAGCATTGGCAAAATCTGTAGGTCAAAAAGATGAGACCTATTGGTTTTGCCAATGGTTGTTTGGGCTGATACCTCCTGTCTGTTACTTAAGACAGAAAACGAGTGTTTACCACTAAAACACTCTCCTGTAACAGTATTTTGTACCCAACTAGGCAACTCGGCTCTTACCAAGAACAATATCATTATTAGATAATATGTTGTTCCACTTGTGCATAAATCATGAATTTCACATCATGTCTAAAATATAAGCCCTTTCAAGGGAAAGGAACACTTGTATATACATTTATCTTTGATTTTCTATATGCTTTTTTATCATTAAACTTAATCTTCATGATAACATATTGATAAATATGCCTTACATTGCGAAATGAATCTTAGCATTGTTGAAAATATACTTTCAAATGATTTTGTAATTTAGTATTGTTAGAAATGGGGTCTCTAGTCGACAGAGGTATGCATCTTGTCCAAGTAGGGACCACCACTCTAGTCAGGGTAAGCTAGATAGACACTAAAAGATAATCTCAGGAATATCGAAAGAGGCAATGTGTAAAGTATGTGTGCAACTCACATGCACAGTAACAATGAAAACACCATAAAAATACTCCACACAAGACCAAAATGACAAAAATCCAATAAGTAGACCCGGAGTTATGAATTTTTAAAGAATAAATGAAAATATAGTGCTTAGAGTCTTAATTTGACAACCTGGGATACCTGGTCATGCTAGACGGGGGAAAATCCAAATCTCAGGCCAACTGCGATGGAGAGAGGGTCGGACCAGCCTTCGCCCGCTGAAAAAGTACCCTGGATGGAGGATACATCGACGTTGAAGACCTGATGCGAGAAGCAGAGTAGGTATGTGTCGTCGTCAATCCCTTGGATGTAGGTGATGCGTCGGTTCTGATTTGCGCAGTCCATCATTTTTGAACTGCACAGTCCATCAAAGCGATGTCCACGATGCAGCCCTGCGTCAGTGTCGAAGGAGATGCATTGATTCCAATCAGCGCAAAGTCAACTACGCGTGGATTCTACTGGTTCAGCAGAGAAAAGTCACTTCCAATGGCCCAGGCCTGGCTTGCCACCTCTTGGCAAGGCAGGATTCACAGATGGCAGAGTCCAGGTGCTGTTTCAGGGTTGTAGGAAGTCTTTGATATCCCTGAGACTTCAGAACAAGGGACAAGGCAGCACGCCCTTGGAGTCACTCTGGGCTGAAGGGAGATGGGTCCAGTCATTTCCTCAGCAGGGCAGAGGGTAGCAAGCAACAGGCAGCACAACAGAGCAAAAAACTGTTCTTCCCGAGCAGGAGCCCAGCAGAGTGGCAGTCCTTGTGGCAGCAAAGCAGTCCTTCTTCCTGGTTGAGTTGTTAACAGGTTCAGTAGTGTAATGTCTTGGTGGGGTCATAGACCCAGTACTTGTACCCAGTTGTGCTTTAAAGCGGGGGTGACTTCAAAGAAGGGTCTTTGAATTGCACAGAGGCCCTTTCTTCCTAGCCCTGGTTCCTTACTATCAGTAGGGAGAACAGAACACTGCCTATTCAGGTGTAAGTGTCAGCTCTCCCCTTCCTTCCTGCCTAGGAAGAGCCATCAGAATGCAGGTGAATATTCAGAGACACCTACCCTTCCTGCTTTTGTGGCTGTGCAGAGGGAATACACAAAGTGCAGCTATCACCCACCCCAGACATGTATTGGAGACAGGCTGCAGGCACATAAACCAGTAAGAGCAGAGAAATGCCCACTTTCTAAAGTGGCATTTCTAAAACAGTAATGTTAAATCCAACTTTACTAGTAAAGACAAATTTATCTTTACCATTCCAAAGATATAAAACATGGCAAAGCTACTCCTTTATAATCATGAATTACAACTTAAAAGTGTATTAAGGAATTCCCAATCTTAACCTATGAGAGGAGTAGGCCTCACAGTAGTAAAAAACACATTTAGCTGTTTGTCACTACCAGGACATGCCAAACTTAAGAGTAGATGTCCTATCTCTTACTTACACAGCACTCTGCCCTATGGGCTACCTAGTGCCTATCTTAGGGGTGACTTAGGTGTAATAAAAGTGACATTTTAGGTTTGGCAAACAGTATTTAATGCCAAGTCGAAGTGGCAGTAACTGCCCACACAGGTCTTGCAGTGGCAGGCCTGAGACAGGTTTTGAAAGGCTACTTGTGTGGGTGGCACAACCAGTGCTGCAGGCCCACAAGTAGCATTTAATTTACAGGGCCTTGGTATATAGTATACCACTTTACAAAGGACTAAATATGCCAGTTGTGTGTACACCAAAGTTACCATTTTTAGGGAAGAAGCACATGCCCTTTAGCACTGGTCAGCAGTGGTAAAGTGCTCAGAGTCCTAAGGCCAA
Source organism: Calotriton arnoldi (assembly GCA_963921515.1). Lineage (NCBI taxonomy): Eukaryota > Metazoa > Chordata > Amphibia > Caudata > Salamandridae > Calotriton > Calotriton arnoldi. Next base: position 146,817 of record CAWUFW010017821.1, read on the forward strand.
CAAAAGGAATCCGCAAATTAGAGGAGGTAAGCGGGTAAAAAGTTTGGGGAAGACCACCATAAGGATGACAGGTCTAACAAGCTTGTACTGCATAAGTAGATGTGAAAGCGCATCAGTCATTTTTATTTAAAAGCATTGTGCAGAAACATGTATGTGGATGTTAGCCTGGTGCTAATAAGATGAAAACTTTGCCCACACAGCGTTTACCTCTGCAAAAATGACAAAGTAGTGAAGTTATACAATCAGAAAATGTGCCTCTTTAATCCGTATAATTTTCATGTTCTTACTGCATGGTTCAGGTAACGCTGCTACACTATTTGGTTCTCCCCCGGCGTATAATTCCAGTGGTCCTGATTATAACTGACACTTTTCAAAAATTTCCCTTGCAATGTTACTTTTATTATCTTGATCCTCAGATACTGAAGGTGTTAAAAATGAAATATTCGAGACAATAACTGTTCCCTAACAATAGACTTAATTAGCAACACATTTTATGGGAGTGCACACAGCAAATAAACCTGATGTCTACATTTTATCAGAATGATGCAGATAAAAAACATGTTTCACTCTTGGCATAAGGTAATTTCAGAACAACTTTCATGTGCTTAGAAGTGAATATCTGTAAAAGTGCAGCTCCGGCTCTTCCCCATCTAGTTATTGGACCCATGATTGTACAGCGAGGCATGAGATGCATGGGAACAGTTCCAGTCACTTAAATTACTTAGATGTCACTCCATTGATGTAAGAGTGCTTGAGCAGTATTAGCGTGACAGTTTACCAGATCCAGCTAAGGCACTGCGATGGCCAGCCAACAGCCATCAACAGCCATCAACAGCAGACAGATGTCTTATGTTTTGTAATGTAATGCAACATTTACATAGCACTTATCACTTCTATGTTGGGTGCTGTGGCGCTTGCCTACATGGGTAGCACGCTACACCATGCAGGGTACAGAGATGGAAAGATGTTGTCTTTATTTTGATCCTATGTGGGAAGTGTTTCAATTGAGGTGCACCACTTAACACTGGGATGGATGAAGAAGTGACAGAGACAGATGGGCAGTTTATGGTTTTCAGTAAGCTGGCAGGTTTGCAAAGGTACTTTTATGGTATTTCTTATTAACAGAGTCCACGCAGCTGGTTACTGCTCTGGGATGTCCAGTCTAATATATTTTGTTTAAAGTCTATGTTCCTGAGCAGGCATATGTTGAAAGGAGAAGTGCTGATCCTCTCAGAGTTCTTACTTAAATAATATTTAATGTTGAAGCGTTCCTGACATAGAAACGATATTAGTCCCTTTTATAGGACCGTCTCCTTTCTTATAGTTCCTAATTTGGGAAGATTCACCTTTTATGATTGACAGTTATCGGAACATGTCTGTCATAAAATTCCATGATGGTTTCATTTCTTATGCTCCTGTCTTGCATCCTGGCTGGCTTCTACAGGTTTCAGTGAGGAAAATATATACACAAGAGCTGTGTGGCATTATTCACTTCTGAGACACTGAGCAAGACAGCAGGCTCCAGATCAAGTATGGTGGCCTGAAAGGAAAGATCCATTACTCTGTATTTTCTTGACTTGCAGTGCCTTTATTGCTTCCTTGTGAGTTTCACCCCTGTACATGAAGAATTCAAGAACAATATTTATACACTCCTTATTTGAAATGGATTTCCATGTTGGAGAGTGTGCTCCTTGAATATGCCACTAAAATGCCTCTGACATCAAAGTACCAAGGAATCACAAAATAAAACAATGACAAATATGGGCTGATTACAAGTAGGTCTGGGTGGAGTATTGCTCGCCCAACCCTGCGCTGGGCATTAATGTCTGTGAAGCCTTCCATTTTTGCCCATCGCTGTCTGTTTGTTCAATTTTGAACACTTGTTGTGGGATGTTTTGCTCTCTGCTTGGCATTGACAGTAGTGCTAAAGGTAAGGTGGCCTGGGCACTGCGGTTGCAGGACTGCAGACAGGGAGCCTGACATTGCAGCCATAACCACTCCACTGACCCAGTTCGCCGAGGACTTACAGGATTTCTACGAGTTAAACCTGCCATCTCTGCCCTGGACCAGGTGAACTCCAACACCTTGTGCTCCCCATGTCCACAGCAGAGGCCTGCACAGACCCCCAGGTCACGGTGCACCTGATGGGCTGGAGGATTTCTTGGAGCTGGATAACACACTTTAGTAGCCATTTATTCTGGAGACAAAGGGCCTGATTCTGATGCGGTTAGGAAAGCATTCCCACCTAGGGCCTGATTCTGATGCGGTTAGGAAGGCCTCCTAATGGCATTTGCTCCTTCCAAATCGGATCGGGAACGTGTCTTCCCGACCCAGGGCCCAGTTATGATGCGGTTAGGAACATATGCTCCCATTGAAGTCAATGGGAGTCCAACCAAATCGTATCTGGAAGCATTCGGATGCATCGTACTACGTCGGTCGGACTCTCCCGATCTGAGTGGGTCGGAAACCATTTCCAAACCGATTCGGTCGGGAAGCTTTCCAACCCGCATCAGAAGCAGGCCCTAGGTGGGGGCAGAGCTTTGCTGCTGAGATTCACACAGAGGTAAGCACCATACAGGCATTCACTGCACTGTTCCAAGGAGGAAATCAGATGTAGGTGCTACTACAGGGTGTGCACCGTTGCCCAGCCTTTTTTTGATGTTTTAAGGCACTTGCTCAGTGAGATAATGCATCGGCTACAGGTGTCTGAGATTATCCTTCCAATCTCAGTAATAATTTCAGCAAATAAATACCTGTTTTTGAAGATCTACAAACAAAAGATTGATAGTAAAATATATATAAAGAACATGTGACTGCTGTTACAGCGCTGTCCTTTTGGGATCCGAATGCGCTGGTCAAGCATGCAGTAGTAGCCTTTGTAAGGAAATGTTTGTGTTTTGCACATGCTGTCCTAACAAGAGACTCCCCAGGCATGAGATCCTGGCATGGAGCAGGCAAGGAACATGTGTAGGTGTGACTGTTGAGGTGGGAGTGGGACCTGTACTTTCACAATTATTTGAGGGTGCTTATCAGGTCAGACAAGAGTTGTGTTTGAACTAGCTGTAATTGAAACAACTGTGAGTATTAAAATGTAAATAACATGCTGGGCATCCATGTTCCGGTCTGTCGATAATTCACAGTCATGGATTCCATGGAGAGGCGAGCCGAGGATATTAATGACATCAATTTGCTGTAAGAGTCATATACACAGAGAGCCGCGTGCACGACCCACTTGGTCCCCGCACCTCATCCTCAACTCAATGCTCTGCATTTCATCGGCATAGGAGGATCGGTAACAGGCTGAATCTTAGCGTGTACCGCTTGGGTTTTCAGGATCATGAGAATATACACTTTGAGGAGTTGGGACACACACTGTAGTTCTAGTTAAGTTACAGGAAAAGAGTATAACCCATAAATGCCACTGGGACCTGGGTAATTGACAGTACAGAAGAGAATGGTCCCATTGTCACTTCCTTTCCACTCCCATTTAACCCTCACTTTACACACAAATCTTCCCTTTCTCCCTTCTACACATTCGGGGCACTTTGTGTACATATATTCCAGATGCCTGCTGGATTTTGAACATTCGGATTGATGTTCAAGATGAAAAAAACAATATTGAGCAGACATTCAAAGTATAAGTAATTCAATGGATGGTGTTGCATGAATATTTGTGTTGTTTAAAATTGTCCCACTGGGACCGTTCTCTTCTGTACTGGCAGTTCTAGTTAAGGCACACAGACTGACGAGCCTGCTTCAGGCACAAAGACTGTGTGAGGTGTTTGGTCACTTAGCCTGTGAGGACCTTTTTGGGACATATGAACTGTGACCTTAGGGACTAGACCGTGAGGAGTTTGCTTTGCCACAGACCGTGTGGAGCTTGGATACAAATAGCGCCAATAGGCTCCGCTTTGCCGGCAATAGGCGGAGATTATTTTTTTTGCTGAACTCCACTCTCCAAGCAGAGCGCGGAGTGGTGAAAACACTGTGAACTCCGCTGGCGGAGCAGGGTTTGCTGCCCACCTCTAATTATGAGAGAGTCATTTTTTTGGACCCGTGCATAAACCCGTTTGTGCTCGGGTCGCAATTACGAGCTCAGTGTTAAATACCTCAACCTTCATTCAATTTGGGCAGGTCAAACCTGTTGAAATTTAATAGGGGAAAACCATTAGGTAATTACTGTATCATGCAGATTTTGGTGTGTTAAACGCCAAATTCACATGTTATTCCCCAGAAACTCATAATAGGTACTTGGTATAGTTATTTACCAGGTATAGTACATAGCATTTATACAAGTAAACAGGTCATATGTAGGGTAAAATTATTTAGCAAATAAGTCAGTTGGCCAGTCTAATAGATACAATGTACTATGAAGTAAAAATAGATGGTAAAAAAATCAGACAGTACGTAATGCACAGAGAAGTACAATCCATGTCTTTGCATAACTCTTTAATCAAACAGAACAACCAACATGTATTTCGCCTTACTAGACTTCCTCAGGGATTGGAATATACTATGTAAGTTTGTCATAAAGAGACTAAAAGTAAGAGGACCAAATCCAATGTGTATGGTAATTATAACTGTGTATATATTTTTTCAATTCTTAGTAATGCTGTCAGACAAGTTAATGCTGTTGTCCATGTAAGTTTCCATCAGAACAACCAGAATTACTTATTTTATAGTGTCACAAAGTCATTAGTATGTTCTAACATCCCTGGTGTCAGAATCCACACAAGGACTTCACCAATACATCGCTCTTCTACAAAACAAAGGGGCCTATTATGATGGCGGGCGGATCGCCATCATACCACAATTCACCCCCCGCCATATTACTATGGCAGGGGGTACCGCGGCGGACAGAAAGACCGTCCGCCGCTCGGCAATCGTCACGATTTCTGGCCGGGCGGAAAAGGCCCACAATATGGTGGCAGTGCCTTGCAGGCACCGCCATCCATATTATGATGTGTGTGGTGGGTATGCCTTTCCATGGCGGAGACTCCGCCATAGAACAGCATATGGTAAATCACATTGGGGGCCTGTTGTGGGCCCGGGGGGGGCATGGAGGGTGGGTGGCAGCACTTGGGGGATACCTATGGTACCCCCCTTCATTGCCACGCACAAGGTGACAGGCACCACGCGGTGCCTGTCACGTTGTGCATGGCAATGCACAACATGCCACTTTAACATTGCGGCGGGTGCTGCTTACAGCACCGCCCGCCGCAATGTTAGAGTCCTGAATACGCCCGCCAGAGTGGCGGCCACATCCTAATTGGCCTCGCGGGACTGCCGCACCTCTGGCAGTCGGTCCCGTTTTCCGTTACGGTGGCGGGCAGACACAGTCCGTCCGCCATCGTAATAGGCCCCAAAGTCACACCATCACCAAAACACATTCTCTAAACTGCCTACTGATAAATGTCGATCACTCTCTAAAAACAAGCATCACATCTATGACCTTCTCACTGACATACAACCTTACTCTTCATAACTGAATCATGGCTGGGAGATGACATTGCACCAGTGTTAGATGAAGCCATTCCTCTAGGCTATCAAATGATCACACAAAATCGTATAGGGAAAAGAGCAGTGGCCTAGCTGTTGTATTCACGCAAACATTAAATATCACTAAAGCTGACAACGTCTCAAACAAGGTTGTGAGGCCCTCTTCACCAGATACAACCCTACACCATCTTCCTCCTGTAACTTCCTTCTCTACTCTACAGACCTCCACCTAGCAGTGCAACTTTCCCGGACATACTTCTAGACACAGTTTCAAACCTGATAACACTAGACTCCAACCTATGCATTCTTGGTGACCTAAACATTTGGTTTGACAAACCCAATATGCCCCATCCAAAAAAAATCATCACCGGCCTAGATGCACTGCACCTACATCAGATCATCCACAAACCCACACACATGACTGGACACATCATAGATGTCATTTTTATATCTACAGAACTAGTTACCTTTCAAACAATGACTCCAGTCACATGGTCAGACTACCATATGCTAGCTTTCCAACATAAAACACCACAAAGCAACACACTTAAAACCACCTTACATGCATCCACCTATCGACCGTGGAACAAACTCAATTTTGAACACTCAGAAGCACAACTAACATCCTACACAGATCTAGGCACAATAAATTCCATTCAAAAACTATATGAGTGGCTACAGGAAGCTTTTGATATCCTAATATCACTAAGGACAACAGGACAAAAGAAGGCACCTTAGAGAAATACAGATCTAAAAGAGATAAAACTGCAAATTAGAAAACTGCAATGCACCTGACTAAAAACAAACACCAATCAAGACAAACTTCATTTACAGAAACTTAACAGATTATACAAGTTAGAACTCAAAAAAGGTTAAAAAAAAGATACTATTCAGAAAGAATTCAAAATGCTAATTGTGTAAATAGAGAATCCTATAAAATTCTCACCGAATTTCAAAAACCAAATTGCCTAGAAGGAACTCATCCATTACGCAAGAATTCAGACAAACTGGCAAATCATTACACAACCAAAGCAGAAACGTTGACTCCAATTTAAAACAAAAGAAAACCTCCAGCACTGAACCTTTTCCAAAAAAACCCTCCAAGAGTAGGCTAACACAGCCTCTGCATTCCTTCCAACAAATATCACACAATGAATTCATGGATTCGGTCAAGGCAAGCAGGCCTGCCGGTAGCCCTTCTGACCCAGGTCCACCACAAACCTTCAGAAATTCCTTATATTTACCTCCACTGTCACACCAGTAAGAAGAATCATCAACAATTCCTTAACTACGGAAATATTTCCAGAAGACCTAAAAAAGTTATATACATAAGTTCATTACTAAAGAAAACAAACCTGAACCCGCTTAATCCCGACAACTACAGACCAATTACAAATGGGCATTTCCTGGGCAAACTGATAAAAAGAACAGCATTCACCCAGATGTCACAATTCATTTAAGATAATTCCACACTTTCAGACTTCCAGACAGGATTCCATCCAGGAAGAGGCACAGAACCTGCACTCATTGCCATCTGGGATGACCTTAAGAACACAATTGACTGTACGGGGGTGCTGCACTACTTTTTTTGGACCTCTCCGCTACCTTGGACACAGTTAAGAATGACACTCTAATACAAAGACTCTACGAAGCTGGCATAGAGGGATCTGCTCTCAACTGGATCACATCCTACCTTCAAAACAGAACAAATGTCATCCATACCCCCCTTTCTCATCCAAACTGTACTTCACAAAAGCAGGGTTCCCTCAAGAATCTATCATCTCACCCATGCTTTTCATCATCTACATAACGTCATTACCGGCACTGATCAATGATTTTCACCTCAAATGATATAATTATGCAGATGACACACAAATATTTCTTAAACTGGAAAGCCCCAAAGACATTGGAAAATCACAAATTTTCAGTTGCCTCAGAGCCATGGATCAGTGGATTACATGGAGCCATCTCAAATTAAATGCTTCCAAAACGGAAACACATGTGGTGATTGGAAACATTATGACACACTCACCACCTGGCCTGATGATCTGGGAGTTCCGCCTAAAGTATCTAAGGAAGTCAGAAACCTCAGAATTACCATGGACTCCAAGCTATCAATGAACGCCCAAGAGGACAATCTAGCAAGATCAAACTTCATTACTATAAAAACTCTGCGACGCATCTTCCGTCACCGGGCATTTCCACACAAGGTCCAGGCTACTATCTCTATTGTACTGTCTAAATTCAATTACGCCAATAGCCCCTACCACGGATCATCTTTAACAACTATGAAAAGATTACAATGGATTCAGAACTCTGCTGCCAGACTACTCCTACAAGTAAAGTCACAAGCCCACATCTCCCCTGCCGTGAACGCCCTACATTGGTTATCGGTTGCCAGAAGATCCACATTCGAGCTGCTTTATATCACCCACAAAGCGATACATGGAACTCTCTTCATCAGGAATAAAATCACCAAATACATTCAACAAAGGAACCTCTGGTGCAGATTGACACCCCACCTCATCCCACCATACAAGAAAAAAACATAGGTGGCACATCCTCCTCTGTTCAAGCAGTCAAACTATGGAACTCTTTACCCCCAAACATAACATCCACAGATAACTATCTTATCTTCAAAAGACTACTCAAGAGTTGACTCTTCTCAACATAACCACCATACTCGAACATAAATGTGGGGCAAATCCCTGTGTATTTAAACATTTATTTGGATTATATGTATATATCTAGATATGTCTATACCTAGATATTCTCTAGGTCTGCTCAACAAATGGACATATTATTTACGGTTATATTATTCTATGTTTAACATGCATATGTATATTCACTGCATAAATAAGTAAATGTCATAACTACTTATCTACAATTGTTTCAATATGGAAATATTAAAAATAAATACATGTATTGTTCCATGTACTTATGGATCTTTATATTCATGACTTTACTCATAATTTAGCATCTCCAGTGCACTACTCTATATCTCACCCTATACCTCTCTTTATATATCCTCTACCTCCACGCTCTGACTTAACCTAAACCTCATTCCACTAGTCTCTCCAAGGCACTACCCCATTTTCATCCTATACCTCTGGCAATATATCCTCTACCCTCTGATTCATCCCAAATCCCATTCTACTACTATGATCCCCAAAATAACCTTTCCTAGATGCTTCCCTACTCTACCCCTCCTTGCTTCATCTCAAACCTCTTTTACTATATTCAGATCTCACAAACAAGCCTTTGTAAACGCTTCTCTCATGCGCCCCTCCTAGACTGATCTGATACCTCATCTCTCTCCCTAATCCACTTCTAGAGACTCTGACCTCCTCCATCTCACCTTTATGCATCCCAAACCTCCGCATACTGCTATGATCTCCAAATAAACACCTTCTATACCCTTCCCTCTTCTATCCCTCCACTATCCTTTTCAATCCAACATTCACATGTCCACTGCTCAAATTAATTTCATATTTCCCTATACTAATTCACGACTAATAATTTTTGGGTTAAGGAGTAGCGTGCTACTTGCCAAAAAGTGCTTTGACGCCTCGTCAGGGGTAGTAAGTGCTATATCAAGGCAATTACAACTACAATTACAATACAAAATCAGAGATTAGTGGCAAAATAATATTGCTTTTAGTCTCTTTATGGGATATTTATGGGATATATGTTGATATCATAGTACACTGTATCTATTAGACTGGCCAAGTGACTTATGATGTATGATGGTATTGTAATATGTTTGACCATGTACTTTTTGCTTCTCATATTTATGCTATACATTTTGTAATAAATGGAAACAACTGTTTGCTACACTGTTTTGACTTGTGTGAATTAGAGTGCGCCTGACTTTTATACAATCTTCAAACAACTATTTTGTACAGCAATTTATATACTGATATTAAGACTGTAAGAAACATATCTGCTAATTGCCTCTGAAGGAATCATTAAAATTAATTTTCCATCAGAAGCAACAGTTACCAGTTAATACTCTGTATATGACTGAGCAAAGTGATTATGCTAATTCACATTACATTCCTCTGAATTTAGCCCTGTCTGACAAAGAGAACCTGTCGAACTGAGAATTCTTGTGGTCTCTTCCCTACCCAGTTTCTTAGGTCAGTGAAGATTCTCTATGCTGGTGTCCATGCTGAACTAGAAATCAACCCAAGACCTGCTGAGAAAATTGTTAATAGGAAAGGGACAAGACAGCTATGTATCCTATCACCTCTTTTGTTTTATGTTTTTAATGACACACTTGCTATCCCAATTCACAGAACTAAGCAAAGGGGTAGATGCTTGGGCTAAACCAGTGAAGTCATAGATTTCAGTTATTTAGCAAAAATGATTTGTAGTTAGTTGTAAGTACTGCAAAGGTTAATCTAACCATAGATTATTTATCGAAGTTTACAAGTGTTTCAAGGTGCAGGATGAATAACGACCAAACAAAATCATGATGTTTCTACATACTGATATTCAAAACAGCTTGTATCTAAAATGGAAGTGAGAACGTGCATTATTTAATGTGTATATATAATATATATATATTTATATATATATATATGTATATATTTTAAGCATGCAATATTGACCTACGTTATGTTAGCAGAAGGAAACACATTTGAAGTCCAAATCACTGTTAGTACAATGACTTCCATGACTGAGTATATGTTTCTAGAATGAGACATATGTGCTTTCGCATTTATTAAAAGACAACACATCTTCTACGGTATTGTCAGTAAGGGCAGTCACTAACCTGCAAGCTTGCAGCCACCATCCTACAGGTGTGATGCGGATCCCCCACGCCCTCTCCCCCCTGCCTCCAACTTCATAGGTAAGGACACGACAAAAGTGTGCATGTGAGTTAGGGAAAGGGAACTGGGAAAAAAGAGGGACAGAGAAAGAAAACCAGAGAGAGCGAGAGGCCCTGAGTGTTCACTGCTTTAACCGTGGGACACCCATACCCTGATTGGTCATTGTGCGCACATCTTTAGTGGGAACAGAGTAACAACGTACTCTGGGTCAAATAGTTATACATGGCTATCGCTATCCTTAACTGGCTTTTTTCTTTCTTCCTCAAGGTGAGTGGGGAATCAATGTCTGCTTTAAAATTATTTCAATGGAGCTTTTGAGAGTAATTGTGCACCTTTCGACCGTCCCTGGAAAGAGACCCCCCCCCACCAGGCGGCTGCCAGTGCTCACCATTTTAATCAGCAAAAGTCAGCAAGACAGATGATGCGTGGTGGTGTCTCTAATTCCAGGCCTTGGTCAGTCCCCCCCATGCCTCATTCGTGAGTCTCCGGCAATGCTTAGCAGGTGCGCATGCACCGGCTAGTGAACGCAGGTGCATTGTCTGTTCATTGATTTGTGCATGCGCGCTGCTCGGCACCAACAGTTACCAGAAAATGATCTCTTACACTTATAAAAACCTGTGCTGCCTGGCAAAGGAAGGCTAATGACCGAAAGCACTGCGATGATAAAGAGACATCTGTCTGCAAGGCTGTGTGGTTCTATCAAGCATACATTTCATTCTGGGAGAGGACCAGGATGCATAGATTTCATTCTGGAAGAGGACCAGGATGCATAAATTTCATTCTGGGAGAGGACCAGGATGCATAAATTTCATTCTGGTAGGGGACCAGGATGCATAGATTTAATTCTGGAAGAGGACCAGGATGCATAGATTTAGTTCTGGAAGGGGACCAAGATTCATAGATTTCATTCTGGAAGGGGACCAGGATGCATAGATCTCATTATGGAAGAGGACCAGAATGCATAGATATCATTCTGGAAGAGGACTAGGTTGCATAGGTTTCATTCTGGAAGAGGAGCAGGATGCTTAGATTTCATTCTGGGAGAGGACCAAGATTCATAGATTTCATTCTGGAAGAGGACCAGGATGCATAGATTTCATTCTGGAAGAGGACCAGGATGCATAGTTTTCATTCTGCGAGAGGACCAGGATGCATCCTGCGAGAGGACCAGGATGCATAGATTTCATTCTGGAAGGGGACAAGGATGCATAGATTTCATTCTGGATGAGGACCAGGATGCATAGATTTCATTCTGGAAGAGGACCAGGATGCTTGGATTTCATTCTGGGAGAGGACCAGTATGCATAGATTTCATTCTGGAAGATGACCAGGATGCACAGATTTCATTCTGGAAGATGACCAGGATGCACAGATTTCATTCTGGAAGGGGACCAGGATGCACAGATTTCATTCTGGAAGAAGACCAGGGTGCATAGATTTCATTCTGGAAGGGGACCAGGAAGCATAGATTTCATTCTGGAAGGGGACCAAGATTCATAGATTTCATTCTGGAAGGGCACCAGGATGCATAGATTTCATTCTGGAAGGGGACCAGGATGCATAAATTTCATTCTGGTAGGGGACCAGGATGCATAGATTTAATTCTGGAAGAGGACCAGGATGCATAGATTTAGTTCTGGAAGGGGACCAAGATTCATAGATTTCATTCTGGAAGGGGACCAGGATGCATAGATCTCATTATGGAAGAGGACCAGAATGCATAGATATCATTCTGGAAGAGGACTAGGTTGCATAGGTTTCATTCTGGAAGAGGAGCAGGATGCTTAGATTTCATTCTGGGAGAGGACCAAGATTCATAGATTTCATTCTGGAAGAGGACCAGGATGCATAGATTTCATTCTGGAAGAGGACCAGGATGCATAGTTTTCATTCTGCGAGAGGACCAGGATGCATCCTGCGAGAGGACCAGGATGCATAGATTTCATTCTGGAAGGGGACAAGGATGCATAGATTTCATTCTGGATGAGGACCAGGATGCATAGATTTCATTCTGGAAGAGGACCAGGATGCTTGGATTTCATTCTGGGAGAGGACCAGTATGCATAGATTTCATTCTGGAAGATGACCAGGATGCACAGATTTCATTCTGGAAGATGACCAGGATGCACAGATTTCATTCTGGAAGGGGACCAGGATGCACAGATTTCATTCTGGAAGAAGACCAGGGTGCATAGATTTCATTCTGGAAGGGGACCAGGAAGCATAGATTTCATTCTGGAAGGGGACCAGGACGCATAGATTTCATTCTGGAAGGGCACCAGGATGCATAGATTTCATTCTGGGAGAGGACCAAGATTCATAGATTTCATTCTGGAAGAGGACTAGTATGCATAGATTTCATTCTGGAAGAGGACCAGGGTGCATAGATGTCATTCTGGAAGGGGACCAGGATGCATAGATTTCATTCTGGAAGAGGACCAGGGTGCATAGATGTCATTCTCGAAGGGAACCAGGATGCATAGATTTCATTCTGGAAGAGGACCAGGATGCTTGGATTTCATTCTGGGAGAGGACCAAGATTCATAGATTTCATTCTGGAAGAGGACCAGTATGCATAGATTTCATTCTGGAAGATGACCAGGATGCACAGATTTCATTCTGGAAGGGGACCAGGATGCATAGATTTCATTCCGGAAGGGGACCAGGATGCATAGTTTTTATTCCGGAAGAGGACTAGGATGCATAGATTTCATTCCGGAAGGGCACCAGAATGCATAGATTTTAGTCCGGAAGGGGGCCAGGAAGCAATACTTTTCATTCAGGAACAGGACCAGGATGCATAGATTTAATTCCGAACAGGACCAGGATGCATAGATTTCATTCCAGAAGAGGACCAGGTTGCATAGATTTCATTCCGGAAGAGGACCAGGATGCATAGATTTCATTCCGGAAGAGGACCAGGATGCATAGATTTCATTCCGGAAGGGGACCAGGATGCCTAGATTTCATTCCGGAAGGGGACCAGGATGCATAGATTTCATTCCGGAAGGGGACCAGGATGCATAGATTTCATTCCGGAAGGGGACCAGGATGCATAGATTTCATTCCGGAAGGGGACCAGGATGCATAGATTTCATTCTGGAAGAGGACCAGGATGCATAGATTCTATTCTGGAAGAGGACCAGGATGCATAGATTTCATTCAGGAAGGGGACCAGGATGCATAGATTTCATTCTGGAAAAGGGACAGGATGCTTAGATTTCATTCTGGAAGGGGACCAGGATGCATAGATTTCATTCTGGAGGAGGACCATTCCTGTACAAAAACTACACTCTAATACTTTTCCTACTTTGTATGTTGCTCCACTGCGTGCCTCAGAGAGGCATACTCCAGTGGTGTGAATCCCTGTCTACAAATGTTAGCAGTTATAAAGATTTATGTCAAAACATTGGGGTCGTTTCATGGGAGCATCCATGCAGGCCCCCTTCATGCACAGAAGCACAAAGTAGTGCATTATACTACTTTGGGCCCGATTACGATGCGGGCAGGAAGAGCTTCGACCATCGGTCGGAGCCCTCCTGCCCGCATTGTAATCACCGATTCGTATACCCTTCCGACCGACCCATTTCGATGGGCTCGGTCGGAAGTGAATCCGAATCGGTCTTCCGAATGGCTTACGACGGGCTCTGAGCCGTCCGCCATTCGGAAGGCCAACAGTAATCCCCCAGCCGGCTTTTTCTGGCTGAGGGATTACGATGGCAGTTTCCCACTGCCTTTTTGTGCCGGCCTTTCCGGCACAAAAAGTCATTGGGAAACAGCTTTGGTGGCCCCCTGTAGGGCCCCCATGGGTGCAAGGCCGCCAAATGGTGGCCTAGGGGGCACCTATGGTGCCCCCCTGTTGATCCCTGCACCCGGTGGCAGGCATCTTGGAGTGCCTGCCACGGGGTGCAGAAATGAACTGCACCCGCTGCCCCTTACAATGGGAGCATGCATTCCATTCGGAATGCATGCTCCCATTGTAAGTATAGGCATGCGACTGAACATGGTTCAGTCGCATCCTAATTCCTGGTCTGTAACCAACGACAGGAGGTCGTTCGGTTACAGTTCCAGAACGATAATCGGCCCCTTTGTGTTGCTTTAGGTAACTTTCGAATGCTAATCAGCATATAACAAAGTGTGAGTGAATCTGGGCCCAAGTTTCTACCCATTACTAAGCACACTTCCAGAGAATCATTGAAATGTCCACACAAATTCTGGTCCTTCTTACTGTCTTATCTTGCTTTCATGCCTCCCAAAAATAGGCAGACAACAGAAAGCAGAAAAGTGTGGAGTAGGTGATATTGCCCTATCAGGATCATGTTCCACTGGCGAACTGCCTATTCAAGCCTTTCAGCCCAAACTGTAGCACAGACAACTGCCCCAGATCCTTGTAAATAAAATCACCCTTTCACAAAGCTTAGGAGCTCAACATCACAAACGGAACTCTTGCTTGAAAGTTTAGGCTCAAGAATATGCAAATCACTCCCCTGGCCTGAAGGTTTCCGCCATTCCTCTCTGGAATGTTATGATACTCCTGTTGGCATTGTGGCATAGCGTAAAATTAAGTACCACTGCCAGCTTCCATACTGCTGCCTGTGTGTGTACTTTCTGATGGATTTATCATAGGTGCTGATAGTAGGGGTTTAGGGGTGCTGCAGCACTGCCAAAATAACAATATTGCTGGGGTAGAGGGAGTGCGAAAGGAAAGGCTGCAGGATGTCAGTTTTTTTTCTAACACACAACAAAATGTACATATCTGTAAATGAACTGAATACATGTTTTTAAATATATTGGCAAGTCAAGAAAGCACAAATGAAGCACATTTTTTTTAGGTCGAGCTTTAGCGGCAGCGCGCATGCGCTGCTCGCTCTGCGAGACTGCAGTAGTAGAGTATGGGAGACAAGCTGCCCCCCCACTCTCCGCACATATTTTTGATTGGCTTGTGTGCTTGTCCTTTGTAAATGCTGGCTTCTGATTTGTGAGGAGGCTTGTTAGTCCCTCCTTAGTACGGCTGTGTCATCATTTGTAACCTCCCATGGCTACTGGCCCCTTTACTTCCGTTCTTGCACGGTAAGCACTATGTTCTTTATTGAGTTTTTCCTACTTGAAGTAGGACAACGTGCTTTGTTTAAATTCAGCGCGCAGAGCGTGCTTTCACTTTCGAAGCTGCCAGGTCGAGATGACTGCTTGTTTCCCTACCCCCTAATTATTTTCAGCAGGTTTCACCTATTCACAAGAAAATACGCAAAGGTGTGCTACTTCTACCATAATGTGACCAACCCTGTATTGGTACAGTAGTAGGAGTTTGTTTGTATTACAGTTGCATGAACAACGTAGATAAACAATTCTGTTTGTAGCCGAGTAGGGAAAGTGGTTTGTTAGTACGCAGGGCTGCATCAGAGCTCTGTTTTGAAGCACACTCTTTACCCCAGCAGGACCCTTCTGTCGCTGCTGACGAGTGAATGAGCAGGCATAGGTCGCCCTCCCTTCACCGCCTCCTCCCACCCCCCCACCAACGCCACCCCCGCTCCACCCCCGGGCGCATACCCAGCTTACCGAGCGCTGGCGTTTCACACCTATATGGCTGACTGCCACTGGCGTAACGAAAATTGAGGGGGCCTCCCTGCAAGGTACGTGTAGGGGCCCCCTCTGGGCTCAATCAGGAGCTCTCTGGCCAGAGTGCTGTGCTGAGGGGGCCCCCTGGAGCTTGGGGGCCCCCCTGCATCGCGGGGGCTGCGGGGGCCTGTGTTACGCCGGAGCTGACAGCAGTATGGAGGAGTACGACAAAGAGGCAAGCTGTGTCCCCGTGTTGCACCCCGAGGTGAGCGAGCTTGTGGCCTTGCCTGGTGATGGCACCCCCCGCTGGCAGGAGGGGCGCTGTTTCATCGCACACCCCACATGTTTTGTTGGGAGCTGCCGCAAGCTGCAAGGCTCTTGTAGGGCAGTGGAGTCCTATGTCTGTGCATCCGCTGCTGGGTGCAGGGCATGGTGTCAGGGTACCCATATGGCAGCCGGCCCTCCCTTACCTTTGGAGGAGCCGGGTACGAGGCCAGGTGACAGTTCTGGTATGAGAATGAAAAAGGGCACTGAATGCTCTGCTCAGCTGGTGTGCCCTCCATCCTTCCTGTCAGCTGTCTGCATCCATGGGCCTCCCCAACCTTGGAGCTAAAATTCTTAAATTAAAAGCGCAAAAATCAATCCGAGGGGAAGAGGCACGGCTTCCTTTGTGGTGGCTGGCCGAATTAAAGAGTTAAAGATCCAAGAAAGTGCTGTTGGACCCTGATGTTTATTTATGTCTGTGTACTGGACGATAATTCTGGTTGCGTTTCAAATTTTTCACTTTTTTGGCCATGCCTTGTCATTGTTGTTCCATGTGGCGTGTGAAAAAGGTGCAGGTCCTACTGCCTCACAAACACAGATGACCCAGATTGTTTCCCCTGTACTTGTATGTAGCCTTTAAGACCCTTTTACTGTAAACAATGTCCTGCCAATACTACGTACTGCTACTTAAACCGATAGACTGTTTAGTATTTTGTTGTTTAAAAGTATGTTTGTTTTTTAGTAGTTTTAGAAGCAGCTTTGGAAGGTCTTTAAATCCAGCTCACGCGAACATAACTATCCCTGTCAGTTTAGTGAACTGATGCAGCAGGTAGCCTGTAAAGGGTTAAGGCAGTGCTAAATGCATTTTAAGTAGTTCCCA
The DNA here is from genome assembly GCA_963921515.1 of Calotriton arnoldi. Taxonomy (NCBI): domain Eukaryota; kingdom Metazoa; phylum Chordata; class Amphibia; order Caudata; family Salamandridae; genus Calotriton; species Calotriton arnoldi. Next base: position 163,851 of record CAWUFW010017821.1, read on the forward strand.
TTATTTATCTTCGCATGCATTTGACTGCCTCCCCCACGCCCTCCCCCAAAACAATGTTTTTGTCTTCTTACTCATGACTCCTTTTAAGTAGAATAAAGAACAATCGTTGCACGTTGCTCATTACACTAGAGATGTTTGTTTGTCGTTTTTTTTTTCCATCGCTTTCTGACTAGCTGTGCACTTCAGGTTGTCATAACTATATCATATAGCTCCTAACCTGCTAATAAGGTGTGTGACTTCTCATGGTGCACATGCTACGAAGGATTCACTGTACTGTTTAAAATTAAGATGCTAGGTTGTAGTTTCAAAATAGAGGTAGGAATACACACTGCATCAGAAAGTATTCTGTATGATGCTTCCTTCCTGTTATTTTTTATGTTGACCCAGGGATTCAGTGAGAGGGGTCGTACCACTTTCAACCCTATAAAACATTAGGATCAACCATCATTAATCTGGCTATTTAAATTACCTTGTGATAAAATAATTTAATGTAAAAATCATATTGATCAAATGTTTTGTTTTTATATACAAATTCAGCACTTTTTATTATCACTTAGGGCCAGATGTAGGTGGCTAAATACCGGTCGGTAAAGCCGAAATTTGGAGAATTTCAGCGTTACCGACCGGTATTCAGCCATGTTCAATGTAGGAAACACCGAACGCCATTGAAAATAAGGAATCTGTAAAAATAAGGGAAACCAGTTACCGATTCCTTAATTAGCGATTAGCAGACACCGAAACCCCTAAATACAGATTCGGTAAATAAGAAATCCTTAAATAATCGCAAATTCGATGTACCAAAAATCGGTAATACCGAATTTTCAAAAATTCGGTATTTAGGAGTCGCTAATTACCACTGACTCAAAGCAGGTGGTAATCAGGTGCACTGCATTTAAACAGCCCCAAAATGCAACAGTGTGAACACAATGGCGGCCCTCTATGTAATTGCAAGGCAGCTACGTTTGCAAGCAGCAGGACTGAGGATCTGGAGACGGGAGGAGCACGTGTATAGACTGTGCGTTACACTCTTCCAACTGACTGAGGCTGAAATCCATGAGAGGTACAGGCTACACCCCCAAACCATCCTAGACCTGATACGGGACCTGCACCCACTCCTGGAGCATCAGACACCAAGGGCGCATGAAATACCAACACATGTTCAGGTGCTCTGTAGCCTGTACCTACTTGCATCAGGAAGTTACCAGGGGGTGATAGCTGTGGCAGGTGGTGTGTCACACAGTTACCTGTCCCGTTTCTTCAACTCCTTCTTGGATGCCATGATGCAAAGAATGCATCACTACATGCGCTTCCCCAGCACACAGGCGGAACTGCAGAAGACAAAGCTGGATTTTTACCAAAAGGTACAGTTCCCACATGTAATAGGGTGCATTGATGGGACACACATACCAATCTGCCCACCTGCAGCCACAGAGTATATATACCGGAACCGCAAATCTACACATTCCATTAACGTGCAGGTGATATGCGATGCATACCACATCATCACTGACATTGTGGCCAAATTCCCAGGGAGTACCCATGACTCTGACATATTCAGGAACAGTGGGATCTACACACGTCTGGCTGGGGGTGAATTTGGAGAAGGATACCTGCTAGGTAATCAATGTGACACACCCTGATGTATACCTTGGATGAATGTGTTGCTGACCCATATTAATGGCACTTCTTTTCTCACTTAAGTGACAGCGCATATTACGTACGGGCATTCATCCTGACTCCACACCTCAACCCATCCACACCAAGTGAGAGAAGATACAATGTGGCACATAGAAGCACGCGCAACGTTGTGGAGCGCACCTTCGGACTCTTAAAAAGCAGGTTCCGCTGCCTCCACAAAAGTGGAGGTGCACGTCAGTACCGCCCCATCATCTGCTATAAAATAATAGCAACATGTGCCATGTTGCATAACCTTGCCACAAAGAAAGGAACAGGAGTGGAACTAACTGACTCTGAGGATGAGGACTGTCCACAGCCAGAGCACAGCGCAGCAGGTGTGGCAGCAGCACCAGATGGGAGACATAGACGGGCAGAGATAACACGCAACTATTTCTGAGTAAGTAAGGAGACACAGCCTGTGATGGTGTTCAATTGCCATAGCACACCACCACAACATGAGGGGCTTCACATGCCAGGCCAAATTTAAATGCAGGTTACAATACCAAAAAGGGTTACATCACCCATATCGGTAAAACATGTGAAGGCTGGCATTACTTCCTGCGCCCACGCGCAGCACTGCTGCGTTCCTTGTGCACACTGTCCTCACTGCCAGTCTGTCCTGTGGCAGCGCTGTGACGTTCGCTGCACCTCCTGGACTCCGTTATAGGGGGTGTGATGCTACTGCGGCTAGTAGCCTCTTCACTATCCCCCCATAACCTGTAGTGGCAACCTGGTTTGTCTGTAGCACTTCTAGTGCACTGGTCACTGTGACCAGCCCCCTTGCCACGTCACGGCTGCAGTGGGCCATCTCCTCCTGCATGGCCACCGAGCGCTTGCAGAGCAGAGAGGTGGCAGTGGAGAGGTGGTTCACTGCCTTGGTGTAGCTGTCGTGTTTTTGCCTCTCCCTGCGCCTGGCCAAACGGTCCTCATCCAATTTGCTGCACAGCAGCCTCACTGCCTCGGACATGTCCCTCATGCCCTCAGCCACAGTATTGTTCATGCTACTGATGCCCTTCTCAATTCGCAGCATGTGCCCATTCATTCGTACCATCTGCCGCTGGACTGACCTTATTGCTTTGCCTTGCAGGCGCTGCACCTTGAGCATGTTCCCCTCAAGACCGGCAAACACACTCTGATCCTCGCCCTGTGAAGCTGGACTGGCTGCCCTTGCCCTGCGGCATCTGGCACCTGTATGGGGGCGCTCGGTGGGGGACTGTGAGCCTGCACCGTTGGCATCCTCAGCAACCGTGGACTGTTGCCCTCCCATGCTGTCCTCCTCGGACACCTCCATCTGCCGTAGGCTGGCCACTGCATGCCTCCTGGCTTTCGGAGATGGTGGTGATGGTGGCGATGGTGGTGGTGGTGGTGGTGGTGGTGGTGGTGGTGGTGGTGGGGTGGTGTGCCCTGCAGGCGACAGGACCTCCTCCTCCTCCTGTATCCTCTCTCTCCTGGGTGCCTTTCCTGTGCTCCCCTCTGCAGCCCTGCACGATGGCTCACCTGTGGAGACAGAATGTACATTTGCTCACTTGTCTGGCAGCATTTCCGTAATAATAAATGTCATGCCTGCCAATCAAACTGACTGTCCTATGCTTGCTCATTGCTGATGTGCGTCACATGCCTTTGGGTTCAGTGGACTGACTGTTCTGACATATGTTACTTCTGACTACATCTCCCATAATGCATTGCTGGTTTTTAGTAAAACTTGTACTGGAGTGGGATTCACAATGCCTCATTGGGGATTGGGGTTAGAGAGTGGGGGGCACAGCATGCAGTGCATGCATCTTACCTTGTTTGTTGCCAGCTCTGGCTGAGCTGTCTACATCCCCAATCCCACTCACACTCTCCGGCTGGAGGGTGGACTCGACCAGGAGATCCAGGGCAGTTGGCGCAGGTACTGTGTTTCTCCCTCCACCTGTCAGGTTGTCTTGCTTCTTTCTCTCTGCCAGCCTCTCCTTTGCACGCTTCCTCAGGTCATACCAGCGTTTTTTGAGGTCCTCAATGGAGCGCTGGGTTACTCCAATGGCATTGATCTTGTCCTGGATGACCAGCCATATCTGCCTCTTCTGGGATTCAGGCACGTGCAGAGACTGTTTCCCAAACAGTTTGTCATGGTCCTTTGTGACTTCCTCAATAAGGACCTCCAGCTCCCTCTCACTGAACTTATGTTTTCTCCTGCGTTCAGCTGCCTCCTTCTCCCTCTCCTGATTGGCCATTTTTGCTCAGTGTTGTCAGCAAAATGTTTGTATAGTTGCTCCTAGCTTGTTTGCTGTGCTCCCTGCCTCTCAAACAGCTTCAGGTTCAGTGCAGCTGCATGGGTGTGGCCACTTCCTGGTTGTGGGGTAATGAGGAAGCACAGGATTGGCTGATTCAACAATTACCGTTTTTTAAATTACCGATTCGCTAATTACCGAATCGGTATTAAGGAATCGGTAAATATTTTTACCGATTCATTCCGATTCGGTAATTTTTACCGATTATTAACGATTCGGTAAAATTTTACTGATTATTACCGATTCGGTAATTTTTACCGATTTTTTTTTTTTTTTTTTCGTACATCTGAAATACAGAGTTCTTTTAGCGATTCGGTAAAATACGCTATTAAGGAATCGGTATTTCAGAATTACCTACATCTGGCCCCTAGTGTGATCACTAGAGCACTAAGGACAATTTGATTCTTACTATTGCTTTTATGTTCGTTACGTGCTTCAAATTTGTCCATTTTGTCCTTTGATTCTTGAAGCCTGTTTTTATTTATTTTTCTCGCCTGGGTCACGTGTCAGTACTCAAATATCCTACTTTCATCTTCCGTGTTGCAATAATATGTCTGTACTAGATGTATTTATAGTGTATCAAGTTTTGTTTTTGATATCTTTTTCTTTCCTCTGCGAGTCAAGCATACGTGCTTCTTATTCATTCTCTTTCTATGCATGACACCTAGAACATGACTTTCTCTGGAGGCCCTTTTACTCGTTTGTTATTTTTTGGTGGTTTCCTCTGAGCGCCTCGGCTTTGTCTTACAGTTCTTGGCATCTGGTGTCATTGCTGCCTCCAGGCAACTTTGTTTTGCCGCTCCTTCATACGTTAAGTCTGCCTGTTGTAATTTTGTTTATTTTATTCCATTCTGTTTTTAATGTAACATAATGATCTTCAATAATCTTTTGACCCTTAGCACAATCTCTAATTGTGAAAGAGAAACTTTGGATATAACCAGCAGCCCTGTCTCACTGTTTGTCGACGCCATTGTGGGAGGCCTCATCATATGGAGAGGCTCCTCTATATACCTCACCTCAGGTTCCAGGACCTCATCCTGTAGAAAACGTAATTCAAATAATATGTTGCTGTCACCAGTGAACATAGGGTGGGGGTAGTGTAACCAGGATTCAGAGAAAGGGGCCCCACGCTACAATCTCAAAAGATTGTACCTTGTTCTCTAAATGTATCATGTATGTAATGGCACACTGATCAAACTGGCCCCTGCACTGTCTTCTCTTTTGTCTCTTCTCCTTGATTTCAACACAAACACTCTCTGGTCCAAGTGCCCCGTGTTTTGCTTAATCTTTAGCAGTTCCCAAATGCTGAGAGGGTACACAAGCTGGTACCAGCTGACCTGCACCTTCAGGTCCTGCACAATGCTGCGGGCAACGGAGAAGCAGATTAGCTGATATAACTGGGCGCTGACATTGGCAGCACATCACCTTTTCCTCCATGGCTCACAGCACTGTGTAGGCTACAGATAACCAGTGCTTTTATACATATGTGTGTAATATATGTTTTTAACCCCCCACCCCCTCGCTCATGGGCAATTTGAAGGCTTAGCGGAGACACCACTGCGCCCCTTGCAGAGGGGGATGGGCATTAAGTTGTGGTATCACCTTTCCCTCGGGCAAGGCAGTGGGGCTGGAGGAATAGGTGCATATGGTACCCCTGACCTAGCGCAAGGTGGAAGGTAGGAATTATTAAATAACCCCTCTGCCATTGGGGAGGACAAGGGTAGGAATATCTTAAGCCCTTCAAGGGGAGGGGGAGGTACAGTGGAGCTCCAAAGAACTAATAAGCACTCCCAGTCAGATGTAAAGAAGATCGGTTCTGAGACTCAAAATTTCAACGTAATTGTCATAATTCACGAATAAAAATGTAACGATATTGTTATTATAATTCCGGTTTCAGGGTTTCACCCCTCATCAGCTAGGCTAGCTTGAATCCAGTGGCCAAGTGAGCAAGGGAGCCACGTCTGGGCATATCCTGCCAACTTAGGGCGAACAAAGCAAACACAAGGAGATGATGGACGGAGCGCTGAAACTTTTCAGACACTCATCCCCACTCACAGATCTGGGTTTAATCCATCATTGTTCTTTAGTTCCCTTCGCCACCCCAGCCATATGCAAATCAGTTTTGACCCTGTTCCTCATGGGAACAGTCCAGCCTGAACTGCCAAGTCTTCCCTGGACTGGAAAAAGCATCCTAGGACCGGTTTCGGGGTTTCACCCCTCAACAGCTAGGCTAGCTTGAATGCAGTGGCAAACTGATCAAGAGATCCACGTCTGGGCATACCGTGCCACATTAGGGAGAACAAAGCAAACACAAGTAGATGATGGACGGAGCGCTGAAACTTTTCACACACTCACCCCCACTCACAGATCTGGATTTAATCCATTTGTTCTTTAGCTCACTTCGCCACCCCAGTTCAGAACCAGCCATATTCAAATCAGTCTTGACTATTCCTCATGGGAACAGTCCAGCCTGAACTGCCAAGCCAGAACTTCCCTGGACTGTAAACAAGCATCCTGTATACTTTAGTATACTTCTGCTGTAGGCATAAAGCCATCCATATTGCTTTTGATTTGTTTGTTGCAATGTCCTTAACAAATCCTTGCTTGCTAGTGGTCAGTCCTGCCTCTTTGTCCCTCCTTTACTATTTTGTTCCTCACAGGAACAAGGACTTACTACGATATCATTACGCATTGTTGTCTTTATCTGTTCTTGGGGGACTTTATTTGTTCTTGGTTTCCTGCTCGTGTTTGGATAAGCTTCTCTTTTCGTTTGCAGAGCATTCTAACTCTGAGCTTTGCTTGCCTGCAATGCTGTTTATTTAAAAAGGGCTGTAAATCATTCCTTTGCCCCACTTGTTAAGTCGAGCCTAGCGACAGCGCGCTTACGCTGCTCGCTCTGTGAGGCATGATGTATTAGAGTACGCACTGAAAGCCCTGCACAATCTCAGCTCATATATGTCATTGGCTTGTGTCATTGTCCTACGTAAATCCTGGCTTCTGATTCGTAAATAGGCTTGTAGTCCCTCCTTGGTACCGCCTTGTCTGCATTTGTTACCGCGCATAACAAATGGACCTTTTACTTCGCTTGTTACCAGGTCTGCATTGTGGTGAGCACTATTTTGTTTATTGACACTGACGGAGACAATGGCGCTGCTTTTTGTATTTGCATGCTGAGCGCGGTGCTTGCTTTAGGGACACCATGCGCAGTTTAAATTTTATTTTTGAAACTTTAATACTAGGCGCGGCGCCCGCTTCAGGGACACTGCGCTCAGTTTCATTTTTTTTTTACAACTTTAATAATGAGCACTGAGCCCGCTTCAGGAACATCACGCTCTGGTTCTTTCTTTTTATTTATTGTTTAACTTTAATCGTGAGCACGGCACCCGCTTTACGGACACCGCGCTCTGCAATACAATAGGTATTGCTTTTGCTAAACTTTGAACTATTAGTATTGTAAATGACAATGCCTTTTAATATTAGAAAAATCATTGCCATTTACAATGCCAACAGCTCAAAAACTCACAATTGCGAGACCTATTGCATTGTAAAAGCTTGTTTCATTCTGGAGTGTGATGGAAACAAATCAAGACACTCTACTTGATGATTTGCAACATTTGCTGCAAACCGATTTCCACACATTGACGTGTGTGCGCTATTTTTTAGTAAAAACGCATGTCTGAATGTAGCCATTTCAATAGAAAACGCTGTTCGTAATTGACAGCGTGCTGTCACACCATGCTTTAGTAACACGTTTGCAACAGTGCAATCCAAAGTGCATCACGGGATACATACCACATCTTTGACATTCCCCTGCTGAATGCACACGGTTCATTTGCAGTACTTATTTGTGAAACATTGCCTTTTCCACTGTCCTCGTGACTCCAGCGATGTAACATCGATGGCCGCACTTCCACTCTGAATATTGTTTATTGTTCCAGCACCACTGTGGTGAAAGGGGAGTTGATGCCTCTATAGTCAGCCACTTTATAAACAACGATACACGTTATTTGTCTCTTATCTTACCTATTGTCCTTTTATTGCACCAGTTGGTGGCATGCCTCACTTGCAGAGGTGAGAAAAACCCAGCAGGGTGTCTGCTAGTGAAGATTTACAGCATTTACAGCGCTGTTGCTTCCGGTACCAACCCTGGAGTGGGCTGTACCGGAAATGATCACAGAGTGCAGCATACAGTCTTCCGGAGCAGCATAGGTATCACCCACTTTATGCTATCATCTTTCTCCTCATGCAGCGCGCTATGCACCATATGTCAGGTGACTACACTGATGCTCATGACTTATGTAAAGATGTGTGCTGCTATTTGGGTGCTATACACATCTTACTTTCTCCTAGGCCGCCCCCTCTCTTCCGAGCACCTGCCCAGGCGCCTTTGAAGATCAGATCATATATACCCCATCGGAGTAATATCTAATGAATGTCTAGCGCTGGGATTAATAAGTCTCGTAGGAGCTACACAAATGAGTTGAAAGCATTGTGTCCTTCGAGTATTGCAAATGTTGACTCTTGGCAAAACACACATGCTAACTGCGAACAACCTGTCAGACAGAAATCCAGAGAGGAAAGACTTCATCTCTCAGAGGCAAATTCTGAGAAATGTTGAATCTCTGATTTCTCAAAAGCACAGAGGGAGAGGGAATGTTTGCCTGTGAAACTGAGTCTCGCCTTTCTTGGGTATATGTATATTTTTAATAGATATTGAAGTATAATATCTATCTACCTGCTTAATGTAGAATGGATTGGAATCTCAGCATGTGCTCAAAATAGATTTATTTCTAACCGGATTCGTGCAAAGTTTGCGTTTGTGAAATCGCTGTCCGCCCCATCAAGGGTCCCAGCTTTCCCCCTGCAGTGGGGATCCGTGATCTGGACTCTTTTTTTTATGTAGGTATGCACAGTGGCGGCTGGTGACATTTGAAAGTGGTGAGGCGTAAATTGATTTTTCATACCGCACCGCAGCGAGAGAGAGGTTAGTGAGCTTGTCCGAACAACCTAAGGGGGGATCGGGGTGTTTTCCCCCCGAGAAAATTTTGAAAACATAGTGGACAAATGGTGCATTTTCAAGCAAATTTGAGAAGCAAGAAGGTTAATAAAGCAATTGTGAAAGTGCAGTTATTACATTAAGAAAGGGATGTCATATAACATGTAGATAGAAATGTTTCTGAAGCTACTAGGCCCTGCCAGTGTGCCACGAACCTCTGAGCGATATACACACTGCCCGTGTGCCTCCTGCAGCAGGACACTCTGTCCGTCGGGTCCTCTTGCAGGAGAACAATCTACCGACCTCTCTTTGCAGCATGGCGCACAGCCCTTCTGTGGCCTGCCAGTACCTGGAGCAGTGGAGTACACTGTCCCTTTGTGTCTCAGCAATATCAGACACTGCCCCCCTCTCTTTACCTCCGACCACTTTGCTTCACAAGGTTTCCAACTAGAAAGCCCTACAACTCTGTCAGTGCCACTAGTAACACTTTAAGGGCTCTATAGCCGTAGCAGGCACTGTATGCTAGTGAGACCCTGAGATTACCACCACACTGAGATTCAGAATTGAGTTTTACTACCTTGGATATGTTCAGCCCTAATACTAGGCTCTTAGTAACAAGGGCTCTCTGCTGCCCTAACAGAGACAACACAGCATTTACAACATAATACTTGCAATCCTAAGGGGTAAATACAGATCTGTGAAGTCCTGTAAGGAGCCATGAGATATTAGTATCCTGAGATCTCTATGTACAGGGCGTGCACAATAAGGAGTTTAAACCCTGAGAATCATATATCACTGACATTTACAGAGAGGTGTAGAGACTGTACAGCTATAGTGAGAGGTTTATACCTTGAGATCTATGCAACTCACAAAGGTACAGTTTAGGGGTACACCCTGAGACTGTTACAGGTGGGCTTACAGTGCAACGCATCTGCACCTATTCCACACACCGGGGACCCTACACTAGCATCTGCAGCTTAGCCTTTGGTAGTTAGGTGATGCAGAGGTGATGAACTATAAATCCACGGAAGGGATCGACACGAGTGACATTTAAAGGAATGGGGCACAATCTTCACTCTTAGACATTTGCGTTTCCCTGAGAGTTTAATTTTTTAGACATTTAGATATCCACACGTTGATGGCTCAGTGCCACCCGCTGCTTAGCACGGCAGAGCTCGAAGCGTGTTATGCTTTAATTTCAGGGAATGTGCCAGCTGCAGCCGCAAACGCGCTGTACATGTGCTGATGGTTTTCTGTCTGATGCACGGCTTTGCGCTGTGGGACTTAAGACGCGTTAAGCTTCAGTTTCAAAGAATGCGCCAGCCGGGTGTTTGTGCTTAATTTCAGAGGATGTGCCAAACAAAACGAAAATGTGAACTCGCCGAACAAAATGGAAATGTGAGCTAGTGCTGCTCCCCACCAGCTAGCCTCACAAGGGAATTTCCTGGTATGCTGAAATTACTTTTCATGCCAATCGTATTAATTTTAGTTTACTCACTCACCCGTAAACTTTGACAAGCTCTATTTGAATAATGCCTCAATTAAAATCAATTACACGGCTATTGCAGGGCCAGTAAACAGAGCACAGTTTTAGCAGTCAATTTTCATTTCTTTAGTTCCATTAGCTACTGTCTTTTACACACAGAACCACCGTACTTTTATCCAATTCTAGTCACCAACTTCTCCCTACATCAACTCTGATCAAGTATTTGACCATTATCCACATGCAGGTTATAGAGAAGCATTTCCACACCCACATATAACTTGCAGGGAAGCGTTAGTTGTTTACTCACTTGAATGTTTGATTTTGCAGTTAAAATTGCTCTGACCCTGGGCCTCTCACGACAGCCTCCTTGGGAAGAAGCCACCTCTAGGTACCTCACTCACCACCACTGGTCACTCACCTCAGCCCCCAAGATACACCAGCCAGCTTTAGTGTCTAGGCACCTCACTCACCACTGCCCTTTCAGGGACAGTACTGGCATGGCAACCACACGGGGTAACCTCACCCACCAAGGGATTATTTTTGGCTGTTTGTTTTATAGTCTGTTAAGCCGGTTGTATTGTTAATTCCCTGATATTGCCACATTGCCTGCAGTAAGCAGAAATGCATGCCATCTCCCATTACTATCAAACACCTATACAGAGTGTCTTTATAACTTAAAAACTGCCCCGATTCCAAATATGTGTCACTTTTTTTTAGCTGTCAATCCGGGCCACTTTTATTTTGGTGCCTGGGCCTGTTTTCTGTCGCAGTCCGACTCTGCTCACCACTGCCCTGTCCCAAATTGTGGTAGCATGGAGGCCACACAAGCACTGCACCCCTGGGTTCCTGGCAAGAGAGCTTCCTGCAGGGCGTTGGACACCTTATTCTTCACTGCTCCTCCCAACACAGCTCTGACACAACCCGCGCGCCTTACTTAGTACAACTTTCCCCGGGACTGTCCTGGCAAAATAAACTGTCAAGAGGACCACCGCTGCCATCTTATGACAGTATGGACAACGGATTTTCCAAGGGTTCCTCACCCACCACTGCCCTGGTCAGTCTTGGAAGAAGAGGCACATTCTGGACGCTGGAGACATCTCACTTACAACTGCCCCAGCCGCGGCTGGCATGCTCGCAGGAGGGGGGGTGGGGAATAAAAATAAAAAGTTAAAGTAACCTACCTTACCGCCGGTACCGCGCCACCTCCGAGTCCACTCCTGCCAGGGACTCTCGCTTTACTCTCTGATCTCTCTCATTTCCCCCGGCTGCTCGCCGCTCTCCCCCAACAACTCTCCTGGCTGCTCTCCGCTCTCCCCCAACTCTCCTGGCAGCCCTCCGCGCACCCCCAGGGCCTCTAGCTTGTCCTCGTTCTCCCTCAGGGCCCAGGGGTGGTGGCTGCTGCTTGGTTTTTTTTGCAGGTGGTTGCCTATTCTCTCTTTCCGGCGGCGTGTGCTCTTTGATCTCCTCTTCGTTTACACCTTGTACTGTTGATGCACGTTTTGCTTGTTTTGGCCTGACAGTCCAGGTTGTCTCTAGACCCTCTGTGCACACTCGAGTCCTCACTTTCTATGTCGGGTCCCCCTTGCTCCATGGATGTTGGGGGGCTGTACTGGGCCCCCCTTTGTGCCACTCCAGGACCCTTTCCAGGTAGCCCAGCCAGAAGGTCTCCCGCTCCAGCTGCTGGTGCAGGAGGCGCAGGGCCCCCCGGCAGCTCTCTAGTTCGCGCTCCAAGTCCGAGTGCAGATCCATGCATGGGGCAGTAACGATGGCCAATCATAGTGCGGCTGCTGCGGCAGTGCCACCCAATGCCTGCCCTCACAGGCTCAGGCTCCACAGTCACTCTGCCAATCCAGACACTGCATTAGCAGCACCAGGATTGGCTAGGGCAGGGAGACGGCCCGCCCATTAGAGACCGGGGGCTGCTGCATGAAGCAACCCTCGGCCTCTCGGGTCCTGACTCCCCCCTTGCTCTCCTGGTCATGGATGGTAGTAGGGGGTGGCTGTAGTGCGCATATCTGAAAGAGACACGTTAGTGACAGATTCCTTACCTTAGAATATCCCCAGGCGTCAGGCTGGATCCGGAAAGTTTTTTGCGTAGCAGTACCTTTGCGCTTCGGTAGGCGGCGTCGTGCGGCTCCGCGTCCGTCGTCGTGATCGCCGGGATGACGTCGCGGGCAGTACTTAGACGCCGCCCCTGCGCGCTGACGTCAGTTCTTCTTTTTCTGCGCCAGTAAGCGCAGATCCAGGAAGAGCAGTGCCCTAGCCACTTTTTGACTATCCTTTTTTGTGAATTTTTTCACTGTTTCTTCAACGAGTCTTCACGACTCCTAAGGTGTCGTAGGGATGCCCGGCTTTAAGCCCTGCGAGGAATGTGGTCGCATGATGTCGATCACGGACCCGCATCTCGAGTGTCTCTTCTGTCTCGGCCGAGACCACGACACAAAGTCGTGCCCTGACTGCCGGAAACTTCATCCGAAGGCTTTGCGAGAGCGGTCTCGAAAGCTCCTCGAGGTCCGGCAGTCGGCTCCGCGCCGCACCAAGCCCCGGTCCCGGGAGAGGTCGAGGGGCCGGACGCGGAGTCCCCGCCGTTCGTCGGAATCCAAGTCTTCGCGCTCCTCCGGTAAGTCGAAGCACAAGAAGTCTAAGCGGCGTCATCGCTCTAAGACTTCGCCTCACCAGTCTCGCGACTCGGCTGAGGTCCCTGTCGGCACCGTCCCTGCCCCCGCGGCCCCGGACGTGCCTGTCGAGTCACCCCCGCATTACCCGTCCTTCCCGGGTTCGGGGGCGACTCCGGCCCAAATACAGGAGTTCCTGTCGGCCATGGCCCGCCTCTTCGGGCCTCAAGGTCCCTCCGTTGCGCCTTCAGGCCCCGCGGGCCCTGATGGGGTTGCTCCGGCGTCGCCGTCGACTCCGGTCCCGGCGTCGCCTGTCCCAATAGCCTTCATCCCGGCCTCGGCTCCGGCCCCGGCCTCGATCCCGGCTCCGGTGGTGCCGCGACCCCCATCGACGCCAGTTGACCTAACCACGCCTCCGCCGATGTCCCCGGTGCCGTTCCTGACACTGTCCGGGGCTCCGGACGGCGTCGTTCCCCGGCTTTCTCTGGCTCCGGACATGGAGCCGGACCGACGTCGCCCGACGCCGGTTCCGGCGCCGCTGAGACCTTGGGTCCCTAATGTACCTCCTCCTCCATATTATGAACCTGAGGAGGACCAGGAGAGCTGGGAGGGGTCTGAGGACCCTCTCACACAACAGTGTGAGTTTGACCCGGACTGGGTTGAGGAACTTGGGGATGCCAGTGGTCTGGACACCTCCCTGACTCTGGCATGCTGTCTCCTCCCGTGGCTACGGAGGAGGGGGCTAATTTTGCAACGGTGTTGCGTAGAGCTGCTGGAGCCTTGAATCTCCAGTTGCCTACGGTGGCCGTCAGGACTAACCTCCTGACAGAAGTGCTTCAGCCGGCGGCCTCCTCTTCGGAGACTGTGCTGCCGTTCAATGATGCACTCACTGACGTTCTTTTGGGTGCCTGGTCCAAGCCCACCACAGGGGCTCCTGTGGATAGGAACGTGGCCCGACGCCATCGCCCTGCTCCGGGCGACCCCTGTTTCTCTCCCAACACCCCACCCCAGAGAGCTTGGTTGTCCAAGCCTCTGCCTCCCAAACCGCCTTCCCTACCGCCCCTCCGGATAGGGAATCCAAGCGCCTGGATCACTTTGGGAAGAAGGCTTTCTCTTCCTCCAGTGCTGTCTTGCGGTCCGTTAACACCGCTTGCCTCTTGGGCCGATATACCCACTCCCTGTGGGATTCGGTGGCGACTGTTTTGCCGCAGTGTTCTGAGGAGGTCCAGACACTGCTTACCCGCGCCATTGCGGAAGGGCGAGATGCGGCTAAATACACCATACGTTGTGGCCTTGATACCGCCGACTCGCTGGGCAGATCGCTTGCAACGACGGTGGCGCTGCGTCACCACGCCTGGCTGAGGACCACTGGTTTTTCGGGTGATGTCCAGAATACACTCATGGACATGCCCTTTGATGGAGTCGGTCTTTTTGGATCAAAAGCAGACCATGCGCTGGAGCGTTTCAAGGACTCGCGGGCTACTGCAAAGTCCCTGGGCCTTGCTGTTGTGCGCCCTCCGCTCACATCTGCTTTTTGCCCCTTTCGTGGCCACGGGAGGGTCGCCCAGTCACGTCAGCAGCCCGGCCAACGGCCCGCGCAGCAAGCGCCTTCGCGTGGCCGAGGACGTGGATACCGCCGTGGCGGTTCGGGCAACCAGCGTGCGGGTCAGGCCACCACCTCCAACCCGTCCGCGGCCTCCAAGCCCTCCTAGTCCCTCCTTTCAGGTGCACGGCACGCCAGTAGGGGGCAGGGTCCGCCATCACCTTCACCACTGGCGTCCCATCACCTCAGACAGGTGGGTCTTGGACATTGTCCGAAGGGGCTACTCCCTCTAGGGTGACCAACTGGCATGGGTCCAAATTAAGGACGATGAGTGTAAAAATTCAGGACAAAGGGTCAAAATTCAGGACAAAAATTCAGGACAGGAGGTCAAAATTCAGGACAAAACTTCGGGACAAAAGGTAAGTTTTACAGACACATCAGAGGAGGTCGCGCAATAGTATATAATTAAGCCCATCCATATCCAAACATATTCAACCATTTGCAAACCTATCCATCATGTATCCTTCCATCCATCATTTCACTCATCCATCCCTCCATCCACCCTTTCACTCATCCATTCATTATCCATCCATCCTTTCACCCTATCCATCGGTACACCCATCCATCCATTCACTCATCCATCCAGCCTTTTAGCCTTTCACCCATCCAGCCATCCTTTCACTTGCTCATCCATCCCCCCAGTCACTCATCCTTCCACCCATTCACACTTTCAGTCATCCATCCATCCTCCCTTTCTCTCTCCATCGACCCTTTCACTTAGCCATCCTTCCTTCCACCCATCCATCTACTCATCCACTCATAAATCCATCCATTGACCCTATCAGTCATCCATCCACCCTTTCACTCCTTCACTCATCTATCCATCCTTTTGTCCATCTACCCTCCCTTTCACTCACTCATCCATCCTTACATCCACCCTTTCACTCGTCGGTCCATCCATTCACCCTTTCACTTATCAATTCATCAATCCATCCATCATTTTGCTCATCCATCCACCCATTCACTCGCCCATCATCCACCCTTTAACTCATCCCTCCATCCTTTCACTCATCCATCCACCCTTTTACCCATCCTTCTACCCTTCCACCCATACATCTATCTTTTTACATTTTGTCTTATCCATCCTTCCACTCACTCATCCATCCTTTCTCTCATTATCCATCCATTCACCCTCTCATTCATCCATTCACCCTTGCACTAATCTATCTATCTATCTATCCAGCCATCCACCCATCCCTTCACTTACTCACTTACCCACCTTTTCATTTTAATTATGAACTGAGCCTTTGTCAGCAGAGTTGCAGACAGAAGAGGCCCATCAAGAACGTCACCCTTGCTCTAGTTCCTAAAGCAAGGGGTGAGGCGGGTAAGGGTTCACTATGCCCTTGCACACAGGCAATCTGAGTCATGAGTCATGCATGATGCACAGTGCCAGGCCATAAGGTGACTGTGACATGGTGTTGTTTCCAGGGCTTTAAGTGGGATGAAAAAACTGGGGGGTTTCTCCAAAGTGGATGTTTGATGTAATTAAGGGCACGTCTTTAAACACCTACGCTAAAAATCCGTGCTTAGTATAGTGTACCGCCTGACTGGTATTTTGCGTCTTCTGTCATTGTATCCATATAACACAACAAGTAACGTTACACCTGCAACAAGCCAGAACTATTGGCTTTGTCAATGGTTGTTAGTTGTATAAAATAAAAAAGCAGCAATCATGCCTTCCTTTAATATTGAAAATGCATCAGTTCTAAAATGGCGAGTGTCACCCAAATAGCCTTTGACCCCAGTGGAATGAAATAAAAGTATCCTTTGGCACGTGCAACCATGCACAGAGTGCACCAGAAAGCCCCCGTCTCACCTTTTATTTTTCACGCTAACCAATATAAAAAATTATTACACAAGAGACTGGACAAACAAAGCTTTACTAACACAACGCATCGGTCAAAATTCCACAACTGTATTGAAAGAATAGTGCGACCCTAAAGAAGTACAGTGCACCACAAATGGTAGAAGGGGGCAAATGCTGGCAACAGAACAGGTCAATACATGGACTAATGTTCCAGGGCGCTAGACAATTTCCAGAGCAACCTAAATACACCGTAAAAACCTCATCACTGCTTGACCTGGCTCCATTCTGTACTTGTAAACAGTCAAACCTGGATGGCTCAGAATAAAATATTCTAGTAGGGTGGCATACTCAAAACTTCACAATGTACTATAAGTCCTCGGCATTCAGTGAAATGTTAAGAGAGAAGAGATAATCAATAACTCTCCTTGGATTCACAAATTATGGTGAAACCAATCATCATTCAATAGTATAATGCTTTATTCGATAGACTCAATATATTAAATTAAAAAAAACGGAATCAGCCTTGCCAACACGTTTTGTTCCTTACAGAAACTTTATCATGGTAAAATCTATCGTCGAAGGGCCAAAAACACATATCACATGGCAGTTCCTAGACATCTGAAGTATTAAAAAATCTTCATCATTCCATTGAGTCTCATCAGAATCTGTCGTTTTTCTAAAGGTGAGAACAAGTGCATGAACCGCTGGATTAGATGCGTTCACTGCAGAGGATTAAACCCGAGATGCCAATAATGATTACAAGTTTATTCAGCAACGTGTGCATTTAGATAATTAAGGGGGCACTCTATTGGTGCATCACCCAATCCAAACTCCTCCCACTCAAAACTGCTCTACACTCCACTTATCCCATTTTCAATTAAATTCAGTAATGTCACTGCAAGCCTGATCTAGTTACATTGTCTTCTGTCTAGAATAAAATTGAAACTGAGAGCCCCTGCCTACAACACAATCCAAACTAACTCTCCGATTTACCTCTCTAATCTTCTCAAACTAGCTGGCAGCCTGAGAGGCCTCCTGAGTGAAAACAAAATTCTCCTGGAAACGCCAAGAAACACCCTACCCCCCCCACCCCCCTCAAGCAGTCTTCTGTCTGACAGAATGCCCTGCCCTGGACAGAGGTTGTAGGAGGCCGACCACCACATGCTTTGCAGCCCAGACTGGCCCATTGTCATTCTGTATGCGGCAATCAGCGCATACAGAATGACAATGGGCGGGATGGGCTGCTCTTGTGCTCGAGGAGGAGTGCGAGGCGGCCTCATCAGGGGGCTGAGGCTTCATGCAGGGAACAGTGCTGTTCCCTGCAATGCCCAAAATTACAGACAAAAAGCGTCCGTAAAAGGGATCCTCACGGACACCGGACGTGAGGCCCAAATTACGGACGGTCCGTGAAATTTACGGACGGTTGGTCACCCTAACTCCCTCCCCTTCGAGACCACCCCCCCAGCCATGCCACCTCAATTCCACCGCATGTCAGGGGATCACTTGGTGCTTCTGCAGAAGGAAGTCACGGCCCTCTTGGCCAAGAGGGCCGTCGAACATGTTCCGACCCCAGAAGTAGGACGTGGTTGCTACTCCCACTACTTTCTGGTGCCCAAAAAGGACAAGGAGGACATGCGTCCTATCTTGGACCTCCGGAACGTCAATCGCTTCCTCCGGAAGGAGAAGTTCAAGATGCTCACCCTAGCTCAGGTCTTGACTGCCCTCGACCCTGGAGACTGGTTGGTAGCGTTGGACTTGCAGGACGCTTATTTCCACATCCCCGTCCTGCCGGCCCACCGGCGTTACCTACGGTTCGCGGTAGGCCTCGAGCATTTTCAGTTCACTGTGCTCCCTTTGGCCTTACCAGTGCCCCTCGGGTGTTCACGAAAGTGATGGCGGTGGTCGCAGCTCATCTGCGCCGAGCTGGGGTTTCAGTCTTCCCCTACCTCGACGACTGGCTGCTGAAGGCGGGCTCGTCCCAGGCAGTCGTCTCCCACCTCCAGACTACGGCCGAACTCCTGCACTCGCTGGGGTTCTCCATCAATGTGCCGAAGTCGCATCTGATTCCTTCTCCACAGCACCTTTTCATCGGAGCAGTTCTGGAAACGGCGCAGTTTCGGGCCTATCCTCCCGAACGGCGAGTCCGGGATATTCAGGCTATGATTCCGATCTTTCAGCCTTTATCCTGGGTTTCGGTACGGATGACCCTGAGGCTGCTGGGCCTCATGGCCTCCTGCATCCTGCTGGTCAATCATGCCAGATGGCATATGCGGGCTCTGCAGTGGGACCTGAAGTTCCAGTGGGCGCAGCACCAGGGCAACCTGTCCGATCACGTCCAGATCTCGGAGGGGACTGCAAAACAGTTGCAGTGGTGGCTCACGGACCGGCAATGGGTCATGGGCAGATCCCTCTCCCTTCCCCAGCCAGAGCACACAGTTGTGACGGACGCGTCCCTTCTGGGATGGGGCGGTCACATGGGAGAGGCGGAGATCAGAGGCCTCTGGTCTCCGGCGGAGTCCCGGCTCCATATCAACCTTCTGGAGCTCCGGGCGATCCGACTTGCACTCAAGGCATTCCTTCCCTCTGTCAAAGGGAAGGTAGTGCAGGTGTTCACAGACAACATCACCGCCATGTGGTACTGCAACAAACAAGGCAGGGTGGGGTCGTGGACCCTTTGTCAGGAGGCTCTGCGCCTCTGGACATGGCTGGAACATCAGGGCATGTTCCTGATGGTTCAACACCTGGCAGGTTCCCTGAACGCCAGGGCGGACGAACTCAGCCGCAGGTGCGTGATGGATCACGAATGGCGTCTTCACTCGGAAGTGGCGCAAGGACTCTTTCTACAGTGGGGAGAGCCTTGGTTAGATCTATTCGCCACCGAAGAGAACGCGCAATGTCATCAGTTCTGCGCGTTGGAATTTCCAAGGCGGCACTCGCTCGGCGACGCTTTCGTCGCGAGTGGAGTTGCGGTCTGTTGTACACCTTTCCGCCTATACCACTTCTACCCAGAGTGTTGAAGAAGATTCGGCACGACCGGGCCCAAGTCATTCTTGTGGCTCCGGACTGGGCTCGAAGAGTTTGGTATCCCGAGGTACTCAGTATGAGCGTAGATCCCCCGATCCGTCTGCCTCTTCGGGAGGATCTTCTGTCGCAGCAGCAGGGGACGGTCCTCCACCCGAACCTGTCCAGCCTCCACCTGCTTGCGTGGAGATTGAGCGGCGGCAGTTGATTCCTTTCGACTTGCCTCCCGAAGTTTGTGATGTGATTCTGGCAGCCAGGCGTCCCTCCACTAAGGTGGTATACGCCTGCAGGTGGAACACATTTGTGGCATGGTGCACAGCAAAGGCAGTGAACCCCTTTCTGCCCCTCTTTCTGAGGTCCTTCTGTTCCTTCTTTCTCTGGCCCAACAGGGTTCTGCCCTGGGTACCATCAAGGGTAATCTCTGTGCTGTCTCGGCCTTCCTCAGGCTACCTGATCAGCCCTCCCTTTTCAAGTCCCCTGTTGTTAACAGGTTCTTAAAAGGCATTACACACCTCTTCCCTCCTGTTCCGTTTGTGATGCCTCAGTGGGACTTGAACTTGGTTCTTACCTTTTTAATGTGCGCTCCCTTTGAGCCTCTACATAACTGTCCTCTTTGTCTTCTGACTCTGAAGACAGCCTTTCTGGTGGCCATCACCTCCGCTCGGCGGGTGAGTGAGCTCCAGGCTCTATCATGCAAACCTCCCTTTCTGTCTGTCCATCCAGACAAGGTTGTTCTTAGGACGCGTCCGTCCTTCTTGCCAAAGGTGGTTACTGCCTTCCACATTGGGCAGACCATCACTTTGCCTACCTTCTTTCCGCCTCCGCATCCTTCCAGAGAGGAAGAGAGGCTCCACCGTCTGCACCCAAAACGTGCGCTCTCCTTCTATATCGACCACACAAAACAATTCCGGGTGGATGACCAGCTCTTTGTTGGCTACGTGGGCGCCAAAAAAGGTCAGGCGGTGCACAAACGAACCATCTCCCGCTGGGTTACCTTGTGCATCAAGGCCTGCTATTCTTTGGCTAAGAAGGAGCCTCCTGTTGGGCTGCGTGCCCATTCCACCAGGGCAACGGCTGCTACCACGGCTTTGGGCCGTGGAGTTCCGCTGCAGGATATCTGTCAGGCAGCTACGTGGGCCTCGCTGCACACGTTTACAAAGCATTACTGCCTTGACAGCCAAGTCCGGAGGGACGGCTTCTTTGGCCGTTCTGTTCTCCGAGACTTCCTTGTCTGATCTTTGTTCGCAGACCCACCACCGGGGTTGGTATTGCTGGGGTATCTATTCTAAGGTAAGGAATCTGTCACTAATGTGTCTCTTTCAGATGCACAAGTTACTAACTTGTGTAACGATATATCTGTAAGAGACAGTAGTTAGTGACAGATTCCTTACCGCCCACCCATCCTCCCCGTTCTGCGAACTGATTTCTAGGGTTAAGGACATCCCTTTCAGGGCCCTAGTATTTTTCAGACACCTATGTCAGCTTCTTGCATGGCTCTGCGTTCCTGGCGCGGAAAGTCGTGCACAGAACTGACGATCAGCGCGCAGGGGCGGCGTCTAAGTACTGCCCGCGACGTCATCCCGGCGATCACAACGCCGACGACGGACGCGGAGCCGCACAACGCCGCCTACCGACGCGCAAGGGTACTGCTACGCAAAAAACTTTCCGGATCCAGCCTGACGCCTGGGGATATTCTAAGGTAAGGAATCTGTCACTAACTACTGTCTCTTACAGATATATCGTTACACAAGTTAGTAACTTGTGCGTTCGGGCTGGTCATAAAAATGACTAGCCCAAAATCGAGCATGCGCACTATTGCAGCTGCGCTTTAGTAAGCACTGCTGTCACTCACCCTTGCTGCCGCAGCCAGCCCCGCCCCCACCCCCTTCAGCGCCGATTGCCAATGCAGCCTGACTCAGACTGTCTGCCAGCCTGCCGCAGAGCGACGAGCGGAGCGAGTAGTTTAGAAGTTAATTATATGTGCTTGCGTGCGACAGCGACTGTGAATGAATGGGGCCATGTGGCTAGTGGGGCAACGCCCCAGCGCCCCAATGGACGCACCGCCACTGGGTATGCAGCTGGCCAGGCTTAATGTAACTGAATACTAGGGAAATCATTTGGAGAGCGTGCATATATGTTCAGACCAACTTGGCACTCCATGTCGCTTTACCTTAAGTTTGTATATTTCAGTGCCTTCACTTTATCAAAGTGTCACTTTTTGAAGAGACCGTGTAAATTCATTCTACGTTTTCATTACAAAATTCACATCACAATCGGCAGGTGTAAGAAATTTGGGCCAAATGTACTACCGTTTTTAACGGTCGCAAACGGAGATTCGGGCTGTTTGCGACCGTTAAAAGGGTTGTAGCATGTATCCACCCTATTTTGTAAGTTCGTAACCTGTTGCCAACTCACAAAATAGGGTTTGCGGGTCACTATTAGGAATGGGTGTGCCAAGGGCATCCCTTCCAAATAGCGAGTAGCAGGTGGATGTACGATTATTTTGTGACCACAATGTAGTCGCAAAACAATTGCAGTTTACCGCCCACTTCAATTAAGTGATAAGTCAGTCGCAAACAGGACCACTTCCCCTTTCCCCTTTCTGATTGATTGGCAGCGAAAACGTTCCACTGCCTACTCGTAAAAAATAAAACTGAAATATTTCATGTTTGTTTTTGAAACGTATCCCGTTTTTCTATAAGGAAAATGGGCTGCATTTTAAAAAAAAGGTTGCTTCATTTAAAGAGCAAACACAGACATGGGTTCTGCTGTCCCCAGCAGGCCACTGTTTCTGTGTTATTGCCCATTCCCAATGGGCCGCAAACTGCAACCTCCCTCATGAATATTGATGAGCTAGGTAATTTGCAACCCCATTGTGAATCACAAAATGGGTCTGAAACACATTAGTACATTTCGCTTTGCGACTTGCAAATTGCGTTGCCTTTGCAACTGAGGTCCCTCTCTACCTTTCTGATGCAACTCCTCTGGGTCACATCTAAGCCTCTCAGGACCTTAGGGGCAGCACTAAGAGGCCAGGACTAAGTCCAGCAGAGGCCACCAACAGGGGACAGTCCAGGCTCAGTTGCTACTAGTCAGATGAGCACTCCATGGATAAAACCTTTTCCAGCTTGCGGTGTTCCTGTAGCTAGAAAGTAGGGCATCCAACTAAAACATGGAGTCCACTTCTTTGTTCTGGGTACAAGGTGGAGCGGGTCCAATCCTTAAAGGCCCTTCTCACATCAGAGACAGCATGTCCAGTGCTTTTCTGTTCTTCAGCAGGTTCAGAAAGTGGTCTGCCAACTGTCTTGGGGTGCCACATTTATGCCTGGTACCAGCTAATGCATCGGGTGGCTTGTGGCCACTCCCTAACCAATGAGGCTGACGTTCTCAGGGGCAACCCTATCAACTTTTTCAGTAGTTCCTGTTTGCCTTACTGCAAACAATGCCACAGTGCCAAAATCCAAGAAGTGGTAACCCTTTTGCCCTTGTACAGAGCCTGGGTGCTCACCCAGAGGTGCAGCCAGGGTAATGAGCTGTACCATTCACTTCGTTCACTCTGTGATATGTGTGACTCTGGTTTGCATATTGGAGTTAGTGTGCCCTTGCAATGAAATAAATGCCAAAGTTTTTTTCATTTTGTGGACCTTGCGCTACCTTTCTCTAAGTAAGCTTAAATGGGATTTCAATCAGATTTTCCTATCTCTGCTGAGGAAGAATGCTTAAGTTTTTTCCTGCTTGATTTTTAAAATTTCATTTATTGGTGAAATCAGATTTTGATGAAGTAAGCAGAAACGCAGATTTATAAATATGTATTGCTGTTCCATAAATGGACTTACATAGAATTCTACTACTGATAGCACCTCCAGAGCTGGAATATTGATCTTTCGCTGTAAGAGTTTATGACCCTGTCTCACAGGATAGTGGCCTTCCTCTGAGACACAAAAGGGCCAATGGGTATTAACTGTTGATCACTTAGCAGAGATTAACTCTCTGTGAGTTGACAGAACAACTGGCAGAACAATGGCCTCTCCATTAAACTTAGTGCCAGGAGGAACACTTAGAGCCATATTATGAGCTTTGCGGTCCCACGGCGGACAGTGCAATGCACCGTCTGCTATGGGACCACCAAACCTGTGGTTGGACATCTCACCAGATCAGGAGTTTTCTTCAGGTCTGGCAAGCGGTTCAGTGGCAGTCTATCAGGCTCATTAAAGAGCCTAGAAGGCAGACCACCACTCTTTAGAGCATCGCCTATTCCATCCTGCACAGTGTGGCATGCATGCCAAACCGTGCAGGAACTGGGGGTGCAGATTTACAGGGTGCACTACATGTGCCCCCCTGCATGCACCCCGAGGCACAGAGACACAAGGGGGCCCTGTAGGCCCCCCATTTGCCATCTCACTGCCACCCTTTTCATAGAGGTACACCACCATGAAAAGGGTGGAGGTGAGGCAACTCAAAATATGCTTGGCGGTGCCAATGCAACACCACCAGCATATTTTGGCCTCAAACTGTTGCTAGACCACCGCACTGTTCAATGGCGATCCGACTGCAACCCTTATAATACTGTGTGCAGTCCCGCAATGTGGCGGTGGTTGGAACGCTTCTGTGACTACTGCGGTCCCATGGACTGCCGTAGTCGTAGTAAGGCTTTAAGTTGTGAATCTCCAAGACCAATAACATCTGCCAAACAATATAGAGATTTTAGGCATAGTAGAGCACAGAGAATATGGGCAGATAATGATGCCCAAGTATATCAAATATCAGTATTGCAGTGCAGAGAGTTGTAAATGTTGGGAATGTGGCTCATGAAACTGTCCTTCATTAATCCATGAATGACTTCTAAACAGTTCAAAATTTGCTCCAAACCAAAATTGTCACTCAAAGATGGGAAATGCACATCAGCATTGATGAATTTGCAGTCCTCCACATTTGTTTATCATAGTTTTATAGGCAGAAGCAATGTATCATCCCCATGCTTCAATGCAGCTCGCAGAGATCTCAAAGTTCACTGGTCCATTTGTTAGTACGCTAATGCTGTACTAGTTTCAGAAAGAAGAATTCAAAAATTGATGGATGGAATACTTGAATGAATCTCAGCCACTCATACTTACTCGGGCAGTCCACTGTTTTTTGCCCAAGTTGCTACAGATAGATACAGCAATATGCAAATCAGCCATCACCTGCTGCAGTAGGAAAAGACAGCCCTCATTGCCAAGCCAGGCCCTCGCTGAATTGGAACACAAGCACCCATGACCAGTTTCATTGTTCTCTTTGCAGTAGACTTCCTAACATCAATTTGTATGCCCAAACTGTGCTCACTGTGCCATAGGACTCAAACTATACTTCACCAAAGAGACCTAAGGAGGTCGAAACCAGTCTGGGATTACTTGTGTTTACATCTGGAGGAGACCTGCCTACCAGTTTGGACTGGCCTATTCCTATTGGAGCAAGACCAAGAACGAATTGCATAAGGTGGGTCTCTGTCTAGAATGGGCCGGTGAGTGAAAAACAATTGTCTGGAATTATTATCATTATAGACTTCTTGTATAGCGTATGGCTACCCTGAAAGGTCTTCCCAGCGCTTAGAGAATCGGTAAATCAGTCTAATAGTAGCTAAAATAGCTAAGTCTTTAGTTACTTGCAAAAAGTGACAAGGAAGGTACAGTATCTTAAAGAGGCCGGAAGAGCATTCCATAGTCTGGGTCCAAGAAAAGAGAAAGAGCGCCCCCCCATGCGAGCATACCTAACCCTCAGTCCAGTAAACAGGAAGCCACTACTGGATCGCAGGGTATGAGCTGGATAGTAGGGGCTTGCCAGTTTTTGCAAGTACAGAGGTCCTGAGTGGGAGCGGATCTTATGCATATAACATAGTGATTTAAAATCGATACGCTTGGTCACTGGGAGCCAATTAAGTTGTCGGAGAAGCCCCGATGTAGAAGACTTTTTTAAAAGGTGGAACAGGAACCTGTCTGCAGAATTCTGAACCACCTGTAAGCATTTTAGGGACGCCTTACTAGCCCCCAGGAATTGTAGCACCAGTGATCGCTAGTGGCTAAAATTAAATGCAGCATTCCTTCCATCACCTTAATGTCCTTGAATGAATTAATTATAGAGTTATGATGCTGGTCAGCAGTGCTCTATTTAAAAATTTTGTGGTGTACCATCAAGGCTAGAAAAACCAAACCCTTTTAGCAGAGGCATGATGATCCCCTTATTGCATTTACGGAGAGTTAAGGGGGGCATTAGATCCATAGGTATGAATTGTTTTGCATTTCCAAATTTGCGATGTCCTAATAGCGATTTAGATTCCATAGGAATCGCTATTAGAATTCGCAAATTTTGCACATTCAATTTGCATTTCCTAAGTAGCGATTTCTTAGGATTCAGCTATTTAGGAAATGCAAAATGGAAGTTTCGCACAAATGGGCCAAAAATATTTAGAAATATTCTTATGTAAATGTTTAAAATGTTATCATTTTTGTAAAAATGTATTTTAAGTTTTAGGAATTAAAAAATGTTTGTTTTAAAAGTGTAATTTTATCTTAAATTTAATGTAAAAAATATAAAATGCATTTACATTTTTTTTTCTTTTATGATTGTTAATTTTTGAATAATAGTTTAGTTGCAATTTTATGGTTTAAAGTTTAGGAATGGCAGAAAAATGTTTCAAAATTATTTTAACTAATAATACTAATTGAAATATTTGTTTTCTATTTTAATATTTAAATTTGTATATATAGATTTGTAATTTGGGTTAGTTTGTAGTTTATTTTTAGATTACATTTTATTTGATTTCATAGTAAAATAAGTGTGTATGAGTATGGAGTAGTGATTGTGTATTTAGAATGTTTAATTTCTATTACGTTGTTTGAAATGTTTTATATTGCAGTGGATATTGTAAATTTCACCACTTTTGCCTTTGGCCCTTTTTCAAATAACATTAAATTAGAGTAGGAATTGTAAATGTCACACCTTTATCTCCAGCACCTTCCCCCAATATGGTTGGATTGGAGTGGGACTATTCAATGTCACCCCTTTGGTGTCCAATACTTTCCCCAAATTGGCTTAGATTGGGGTGGTAATAGTAAATGTCATCCCTTTAGTGTCGAACACCTTCCTCAAATTGGTTGAGATTGGAATGGGAATAGTAAATGTCACCCTTTTAGTGTCCATCACCTTCGTCCCAATATAGTAAATGTAACCCTTTTAGTGTCCAACATCTTCCCCCATTTATTGTTGGATTGGAGTGGGAATAGTAAATGTCACCCCTTTAGTGTCCAACACCTTCCTAAATTGGATAGATTGGAGTAGGAGTGGAGTAGGATTGGAGTAGGAATAGTAAATATCACATCTCTAATGTCCTACACCTTCCCAAAATTGGTTTAGTTTGGAGTGGGAATAATAAATGTCACAACTTTAGTATCTAAATTTTTTTATGGTTTATGTTGAAGTGTGATTATTTATTTTATAAATATACTCTGAAATCTTTTATTTTACTTTTATTTGTATGTAGTAGAAATGCTTTGTGTTATTGTAGTATTGTTGGTGAACAGTTATGTTTGTAAGCAACAATATCTTAATTACATTGCATTTTGTATAACAAAGACGTCACACATTTTTCTCATTTTTATGGGTTCAAAGTTTGTTTATTGTATATTTTGACATTTCTATCATATACATTGAATCTAATAAACATTTATATAATGTTAAGTAAATTAAATGTGTATTTTTATGTTTTTATCATTAAAAGAACATGTAAAATATATTTACAAAGTATTGTATTGTATGTTGTACATTTTCAAATGTTATTTTACATTTAACAGTTTTTTTAACATTTCTTAAATATTTTATATACATATTTTCAATATCATATTAGCATACATTTTTTAGCATGTATTAAATAATTGTATGTATACCAGGTCGCAGTAAGGTGCTGAGATGTTCATCAGAACAAGTAAGTCCTTAATTAAGGATTTTTTAAGGGCTTTGAGGGTGGTGGTGGTGGTTTAGAAGGGAGGACTAAAAGGTAGTTATAGAGTTGTATGTTGGTTTTTTGTTTATTTAGATGTATTCCTGTTAGTGTTTTACTAGTTTGTAATTTGGGGTTTTTGTACACTATTTTAGTAATGTACTGCTATGCTACATTAAATTATGTTATGTTAGTTATATTTTGTTGATTAACTTATGTATATGAATTTTTAGGACTGCAATATGCTAAGCGGGTGAGTTTTTTAATTTACTTTATACGGTTTTGTCTTCAAATGTTTCATATGGGCATTGGGAGCTTTTTTTATGATGCCTATATTCTTTAGATTGCTTTAAGGGATTTTTTTGTTTTGGACTCAACATTATTTCCCCATTTTTGGTGGAATACTATTTTTTATTATGCGAATAGAGAGAAAGATCTGCAGCTACAGAACAGTAAGTTTTATTTATTTTATTTAATTTGGGTAGGAAATGTTAATTTATATTGTTTGTATAAACGTTATGTGATTGTTATGTGGTATTGTTTGATTTATTTGTTGCTTTATGTGTTGTAATTAATTTATGTGATGGATTGAGTTTGTTTTTCAATTTTTTTGGTTGATGACCGCTGCATTAAAAAAAAAAATTATATATAGTTTTATTATATCAGTCTTTATTAACATTGGAATTTTAATAAATGTTTTGCCTGATGCAATACATTATTATAATTATTATTTAAAATACAAAAGATTTGGTAGTTTGGTTTGGATTTTGTTGTAACTTTTGAGGACTTTGGTAGGTTGCTATTTATTTTACAATATGCTTTTGGATTTCATTTCTAAGTAATGTACTCCTTTGTTCTTTATGAAGAGTTTGACTTTAAACTGTGGCATGTCATGGTAGCGTGGCCAGGAACCTAAGATGGCGGACATTCTTTAGAGAAGCTCCGGGTCCCATCCCCTGTTATACTGAGGATCATGGTGTGAGCCGACTGGGAACTCACCCTTCTGGTGTGGATAGTGCTGGGGAGTCCTCACTGTTTCTGAAGAGAGGACCCCCAACGCTGTGGGTGCTGCAGAATCGGAGATCTGGTCCGCGGCCTTGTCGCATGCACAGGAGATTGTGTGGGCCGGGGAGGCGGAGGCCCTAATCCAACGGAGTGAGACGCGACACCAGGCGTGAGGCAGTGGTGTGTGCCTGGACCACACAGTTGATTGGCCCACCAGCACAACACGAGCTGGGGAACGGCTGTGACCATGTCAGTGGTGTAGCCGGGGGGCCTCCGCTGAGTTAGTAGGAGCATCCCCCCTTATATGGGCGTGCCGAAGTTCTGCGGCGAGTGCTGGAAGTGTGGCCTCCCCCAGCTTATGGGACGTGGAGGTCTCCTCGCAGGCTCTGTAAAAGATCCCGCTTCCTCACGAGACCAGCGGCGGTGAGGAGCTGGGGAAGCTGGGGGCAGACCGGAACGGGTGCGGTGCCTAGAGGCATGCCGTAGAATAGCCGCGACTGCCATTCTGCCCACGGCCGCGACGTGAGGAGGTGTGCGACAGCTAGCGCCTGCCCAATTGCTGCAGAGGGGGGGTCCCGCTGGCCTACGGGAGTGGCCCTCCTTTCTCTCCCCCCCGGTGGCAGGCATGCAGCAGAGCAGTGCAGCAGGAATTAAACTATAGACTGGCCCAGGTGGGAGCTGCAGAGCCAGAGACTAGGCCTTGTGCATTCCCCGAGGCTACCAAACCCTACAACAGCTTGGTGTGACGTGGAGGGCCCCTGGTGGTGACGAAGGCAGAGGGAGTCACCCTGAGAAGCCTGCATATCTGAGGCCCGAGATGCGTCAGGTGAGCCCACAGTGGTGCCATTGAGCTGAGGCAGGTAGCGGGTGGGGTCCGGGGGTCGATCGGGCCTAGGCCCCCCCCACCAAGAGGTGACACTGCGGCCAGCGGTTGGGCAGCACCGAGACAACAGAGGGTGGTCCTCAAGTACCGGGGGCAGTGCGGAGGTCAGATCGGGCCTGAGCTACCCCCAAAACCTTTGCATACTGTCGGAGTGGCAGTTTGGGCTGGGGAGGGGTCCAGGGGCTGGTCGGGCCTAGTCTCTCCCCACCCGACCTGCTCCGTGCAGATCTCAGGTCGCAGTGGAGACGCGAGGGTCTGATCGGGGTCAGTGTGTTAAACAGTCCGCTGTCTCTGGATGCTCCTTTTGATATGAAGTGATGCGCGGTTTGGCTGCACAGCACCAGCTCATTGAAGAGAAGTGCTCCCTTGGTATGATTGGCCACTGAGGCGGGACCCAGCTCCTGGTGGGTGCTGAAAACACGGTCTACCCTGGGAGTAGTCGGAGCGCAGCATTATTCTTGAACAGACACAGTTCGCAGTCCGCTCTCTATGCCGAGCGCACAGCAGTTAGCCATGAGCCGCCTCCGCTCTTATATCTACCAAGATGCCCTCTCCCGGGGTCTGGCAGAGGGAACACCCAAGAACTCTGGCTCAACCACAGGGACGAGCCAACCTGACCTCTCGGCCAAATTAGACTCCGTGTTGGCAGCAGTGGAGAAAATAGGCACCACACTAGAACAGACGCGGACCTCACTGGAGGGTAGGAGGGACACCATCACCTCTGACTTCACGCTCTTACGAGCAGACCAGCACAAATTGGCAGACAAGGTCCGTGAGAATGAGGCGGCGCTGGCGGATGTCCAACCCAGACCCCTTAATTTCGCGACCACCCTGCAAGATATGATGGACCGGGTGTGCACCTTGGAAGAGAAAGTGGATGAGGCCGAAGGGAGGTCACAACACAACAATGGGAGGGTAATTGGTCTGCTGGAGGGGACGGAGGGCTGGGATCCAGAGAGCTACACAGAATCCTGGCTAAGAGAATTACTCCCCCCGGGTTTGCTCTTGCTGCAGTTTGTGGTGGAGCTGGCCCACAGAGTTCCCGCCCGCAGGCCTCCCCCAGGAGCCCACCCTCACCCTTTTCTGTTCCGTTTATTGAACTTTTGAGACAGGGACCTGATATTGCAGGAATTAGGGAAAAACCCCGGTCCCAAGGTGCAAAATGTTACCGTCTCTTTTTTCCAGGACTACACTGCACAAGTACAAAAAAGGCAGGCCACCTTCGGCGCAGTCAAGAAGCAACTCAGGGAGTTGGAACTCTCTCCTCTTCCCTGCCTGCCTACGTGTTATCCGGAATGGCAACACCCGATACTTTGACTCCCCTACAGAAACCTCGGACTGGCTAGAGGAGAATGGGCTAACTGCGGCACCTAGGCCACCAGATGATTTCCAGATCCACTGGAGACCCCGCCGTGGCCAGCGCAGGAAGAGAGGCAAAGATATGAGATCGCCCATTGCGGCCCCGGTACAGATCAGAGCGGAGCGAGAAGAAGTGCTGCAGGTGGCGGCGGCCCTCCTGCCCACGAGATCGCCATCACTGATGGGTTCTACTGTGTCTCTGTTGAGGTCCCAGAGGGACGCTGACTCCTCGGCGGAGTGGTCGACAGACGCTGGCTCACCTCGCCTGCCAGACATTACCCCTCAAACCTCAGATGATATTATTTGAGAACCAATAATGCAACAGTCTATGGTCTGCAGACTTTACACCTGTTCAGATGGCTCTAGGCGCTATCCCTATGCATCAATATATGCGCACACAATCCCAGAGTTCCACCATCTGATACAGTTGAATAAAATGAGGGGGATGGAACACACAAGATGTCTTCTTTTTCTTTACTGGTTTCCCCTCCCGTAGTCCAATGACGACGTTGATTTAACTTCCTTGGCTAGGCGTAACGATTTGGGTTGACCCCCCTGTTGGGGATCCACTCTTATATTGTTAGACGACCATTTGATTTTAATTTAGTTTCCCCCCTTGGAAATGTTGCCACGTGTAGAGACCTGTTGCCGCTGCATAAGCTTATTCAGTTGCCTTCCACTACATGGGTGGAATCTGATAGTCTTGTGCTGCCTCAATGACTAACCTTAACATCGTTACTTGGAACGTTAGGGGCATACACACACCCACCAGGCAGTACTCCATATATACATATCTGCAATGCAGAGCGGGCAGTATCGCACTATTGCAGGAAACACACCTGACGAGCCCTGAAGCTACGCGATTATGCTGTCACTGGCGAGGTCAGATCTATAGCACTAACTACTCTTCCATGGCCAGAGGGACTCTCATCTGGGTGAAAGCTGGGTTTCCATGGGAAGAGGAGGAGGTGGTGGTGGACCCTGCTGGACGGTATGTGCTGCTCGGGGGTAAGCTAAATGGCCAGCCTATCCTGCTGGGCTCCATCTGTGCCCCCAATACTGATCAAGGTGCCTTCCTCTGTGGTCTGTCAGTGGTATTGCCCCGATGGAAAGACGTTCCATGGCTGCTGGGGGGTGATTTTAACGCCGTTTTAGATGTTTCTCGTGATCGTTTCTTCCCTCCTCTAAATCGTACCACAGCTTCTTCAAACACACAATTTTTACGTACCTGGATGGGGCATTGGTCGCTGACCGATGTCTGGCGCAAGCGCCACCCTCACACCAGAATTTATTCCTTTTACTCGCTGTCCACAATCTACACGTGCGTCTCGACCGCATTTTAACTTCCACTGCTCTACTCCCCCTGATACAGTCCACAGACTATCTAGGTCGGACACATTTGGACTATAATCCACAAATAATGCACCTGGCTTGGGAGGTGGGAACGCCTCCGACTCCAGTTTGGCATTTGCAGACTGCGGCACTGGAGGACCCGGCATTCCAGAGCTCGATGGAGGCTGCAGTGATCAGTTATTTTGAGCTCAATATGGGCTCTGTGGAGTCAGTCTTGACGAAGTGGGAAGCCTTTAACGTAGTGACCACATTCGGCCCTCTCACACTGTGCTGCAGACAAGGCGGGTAAACTACTGGCCTATTTAATATGACAAGAACACCCCCCAACGCCCTATACAGATGTTGGTGGATGAGCTAGGGCACAGGCAGTGCACACAGAGAGACATTCATGCTGTAATGGCAGACCACTACGCCAGGTTATATGCGCCCCAACCGTTTGGGAATGACCAACATATTGAGTCATTTCTCGCTAGTGTGGAACTGCCCAAACTGACGATTGATCAATTCCTTGCCCTAGAATCCCCACTGACAGAGGACGAAGTCCGGGAGGCACTGCAGTCACTGGTGTCCAGTAAGATGCCGGGACCTGACGGACTCCCAACTGAATTCTTCAAGACATAAACGGAGATACTGGGACGACGGCTGCACTCCCTCTATACAGCGACAAACAAGCTGACGGGTAGTTACGCTGCTCATCGCACAGAGCACTCGCTTCTGAGCACGAAGTACTTTGATCTTAAATTCATGGTTTTAGGGATATTTTATTGAATGTTACAGAGCACGAAGCATTTTGATTTAAAAAAACTCATTGTTCTAGGATGTTTTACTGAATATTACGGGGCACATTTTAATATCGTTAACATCGTGAGCACTTACTGTTACTGGTAATGCGTCGCCCATGCTGAATCCCTGGTCCACCACGGAAAGTAACGGTTGAGTGGAGGGAGACGGCAACTGAAGGCGGGGCTAAGTTCAGGTGCAGGTCAGCAGGCGGGGCCACGGTCTATTTCAGTCGCATGGCAGCGCGGACGCACAGTGACAAACAAGATGACGGGTAGTTACGCTGCTCATCGCACAGAGCACTTGCTTCCGAGCACGAAGCACTCTGATCTTAAATTCATGGTTTTAGGGATATTTTATTGAATGTTACGGAGCACTAAGCACTTTGATTTTAAAAAACTATTGTTCTAGGATGTTTTACTGAATATTACGGGACTGATTTTAATATCGTTAACATTGTGAGCACTTACTGTTACTGGTAATGCGCCGCCCATGCTGAATCCCTGGTCCACCACGGAAAGTTCCGGTTGAGTGGAGGGAGATGGCAACTGGAGGTGGGGCTAAGATCAGGTACAGGTTAGCAGGCGGGGCCACGGTCTATTTCAGTCACATGGCAGCGCAGACGCGACGCTGACGTGCCGAAGGCGTGCCTAAGGCAAGCCCGTCTGTGCCCGTCCACGCCCATTCGAGACTAGGGGCCAGTACCCCTGGCCCACCAAATAAAGTCACCTTAAAATGCTCACTATCTCAACTGTACTCATTGCGCACACCATTCAAAGAGGCATGCAGGCACTCGATGAGCCTTGTAGATGGCCCTAGGTCCTGCACCAACTGTGCTTTTGATCTAGGTTATGCCCCATGGCAGTCCGCAAAAATGGAGAATACAAGAGGATATAAATTGCTTCTCCTAAACTGCAGGACCCTGCCCAGACATGTTACAGAAGTAAGTCTACTCCTGAGTGGAGAACAGCCAGACATGCTGTTCCTAACAGAAACCTGGCTGCATAAGGATTCTGACCCAGATGTGGTGAAAGCACTGCCGCCAGGCTATTATATACTGAGGAAGGACATGGTACTGCAGAAGGGCGGGGGTATAGCCATTATTTTGAAAGACTCGGTAAAAGGGCGCATTGAGCCCGATTATTATACAGGACTGCGAAAGTCTGTCTTTCTCACTCGCTTTCTCCCCTACCTGCTCATTGTCAGGAATTCTGATTTACCGCCCCCCGGGTCCGGGTGGGAGGTTTGCAGATTCCCTTACGGACACTGCAGCGACTCTTGCTAGCACCACGCCGAATTTCATTATTTTAGGTGACCGAAATTTGCATCTAGAGGACCCTCCTTAAAGTGGAAGCATTTGGCTTGATCCAAGATCTAAAAGCTATACAATTAACACAGAAAGTTACTAGCCCTATGCATGATAAGGGCCACATTTTAGGTCCGGTCTTTACTAATGATGAACGACTCTTGGTAGAGAATCCCTTTCCAGTTCCTTTGACGGATCATTTTTTAATTCCGATGTATTGGAAGGCTCCAACAGCCACTGCTAATTGGCAACTCTCTAAAAGCCGAGATCGCGCATGGGTGAAACTCCCTCTAGAGGTGTGGTCTACATCTTTATCACATTCTAAACCCTTAGGTGATTCTGACCCCAGCATAGCGTCTGACTCGTTCAATAAATGGATCGAATCTTCCTTGGATAAGCTCATTCCGCTGAAATGGAGTCAAAATAGGCCTAAGGAAAAACGGTCACCATGGTTCTCTCCCAAGTTATGGGAACTTAAGCAAAAATGTAAAAAACTAGAGAGCCTGCAGGAAAGCGTATAGCCTAGAAAAAAAAAAACTACAGAGCAGCTATAAAAATCTATCAGGCAGAAATTAAGAGAGCTCAATTACATTACTACGAGGAGAAAATCACAGGGGCAGCGAACGCCCGAGGGAAATCTCCTTGATAGCGAATATCTGATAAAGTATGCACCACCTGAGTTACCTGCAGAATCCTCCCAGCAACGCTGTATGGAACTTGCAGAATTTTTTAACAAAGAAATTCTAGACATCTACAATACCTTTCCCAATGCCTCTAACCTCGATAATCAGGACCAGGAGGTAGAATCTCCGGGGGTAGTTTCCCACGGCTAGAAGATTTTCCTGCTTTGGACTTAGATACATTATATCAACTGTTCTCCAAAGGTAAATCAGGTGCCCCCCTGGACGCGGCCCCTATGCACATGCTGCGCAAGGTGGGGGATATCATTCTACCTGTGCTATTAGAAGCATTAAATTCTTCCCTAGCAACGGGCCAAGTGCCCAGGTCATGGAATCATGCCATGATACGAGCACTTAAAAAAAAACCTAGCCTTAACCCGGACGTATGGGGCAACTATCGGCCGGTTTCGCTCCTTCCCATGACTAGTAAAAACCTAGAGAAACATGTAAATAGAACCTTCTCGGAGTATTTAGAAACTCACACGATTCTGCACTCTTCCCAGACGGGCTTTCGACCAAAGCATGGAACAGAAACGGCCCTGTTAGCAGTAGTGCAGGAATCATGAAAAATCCTAGACCAGGGAGGCACGGTGGCAATCATCTTGCTTGACCTGAGCTCCGCTTTCAACACGGTTAACTACAGCATTCTCTTCGACAGATTAAGAATGATCGGAGTATCAGGAAAAGTTCTCACCTGGATCAAATCCTTTCTGAAAGACAGGTCATACCAGGTATTCGAGGACAACCATACCTCAAGAAGAGTGCCACTTACATGCGGAGTCCCACAGGGCTCCTCACTGAGTCCGACCCTATTTAATATATATCTGAGGCCCTTTGCAGTGTTAGTCCTGCCATATGGAATCCATATTATAACTTATGCAGATGACACGCAATTAGTGGTGGCATTAAGCCACCCAAAGAAGGTGCCAGCTAATCTTGCTTAGGAACGGTGGCCACGTGGATGGACCAGTCGTGCCTCAAGCTTAATGGAGATAAAACAGAGCTAATGATCCTGGGTAACTGCTATAGCGCCACGGCAGGCCTGAGTTGGCCAAACTGTCTTGGCCCGGCGCCAAAGCCCAAAGAAAAGATTAAGAGTTTGGGTGTTTGGCTGGATAGGTCGCTCAATTTTGACCACCAAGCAGTACAATTAGCAGCTTCATGTTACGGCATTTTATTTAGAGTTTTATATAGCGCTAGCTAGACCCGGAGGTATCAGAGCGCTTTACATAAGGAAACAGAAATTTCACATTAATTACAGAAAAATTACAATTTCAATACAGGAGTTATTGACAAGACGAGTGTCAGGATTAAAAAATAACAGGGGGAGCTGGGAGTCCATTGGAAGGAGACAGCGGCGGAGAAAAAGGCGAGACATATGTCCGAAGTCCGGCTGGGTAGGTGACGGCCAAAGCGGTGTGCCAGGGCCAATCTCCCCTATAGCTGTCGGTACAGCTCCACCGGGAATTGGCCATGAGGTTCGGGCTCCACCGGACGAGTTTCAAGATTCAAAAAGAACAGGGGGAGCTGGGAGATCAATTGGAAGGAGAGACCGGCGGGGAAAAAGGTGAGACAAATGTCCAAAGTCCAGCTGGGTAGGTGACGGCCAAAGCAGTGTGCCAGGGCCAATCTCCCCTATAGCTGTCGGTGCAGCTCCACCGGGAATCGGCCATGCGGTTCGGGCTCCGCCGGACGAGTATCAAGATTCAAAAAGAACAGGGGGAGCTGGGAGACCAATTGGAAGGAGACAGCAGCGGAGAAAAGACGAGACATATGTCCGAGGTCCGGCTGGGTAGGTAACGGCCAAAGCGGTGCACCAGAGCCAGTCTCCCCTATAGCTGTCGGTGCAGCTCCACCGGGATTCGGCCATGCGGTTCAGGCTCCGACGGAGTTAGAGAGATGATCAGGAGGTGACCGAAAATCAAGAGTCCAGGTACATGGGAGTGGCCCAGAGCCTCAGCCACGAGACTTCCCCTTGAACTAGATGGGATCAGTGGCAGCCATTTTGGGGTCGGGCGCAGAGTGATGCTCATGCCCCTAGTTGTTGGAGACAAGCCAGTTCCCAGGATTGGGTTTATGGGCAATCAGGAGCTTCCCTGGTGGTGAAGGAGGTAGCTCATCAGTTGAAGTGGGCCGCCACTGTCCCTCCTGTAGCTACAGCAGCATGGGCGCCATGTTGGAGTCAGGCACGGCTGGGGATCATTAATTCTCCCGTGATGGAGATAGCCCTTTGCTTACAGGGAGAAGGACACTAGTTTGAGTGGGCCGAAACTGTTACTGGTGAAGATATCAAGGCTCCCGCTCGCCGTTAGCCAGCCTCTCAGAGCACTCCTAAAGGAAGACTTCCAGCGGGGCAGTAAGCATTCATTCCTGCATGCTGCTTCTCTTCTGAGCAGCGGGCACCATGTCAAGGTCAGGCAAGT
Organism: Calotriton arnoldi; assembly: GCA_963921515.1. Classification (NCBI taxonomy): domain Eukaryota; kingdom Metazoa; phylum Chordata; class Amphibia; order Caudata; family Salamandridae; genus Calotriton; species Calotriton arnoldi. The sequence continues at coordinate 201,090 of CAWUFW010017821.1, forward strand.
CTCACCTGGGCGCCATGTTGAGATCAGACAGATCTTATCAGGTCGCCACCGCTACACATCTCAGCCCCCCAGGCCCCCACGCTTTTATTAGGTGCGTTTTGACCCCCAGGCTGCACGTAGGATCATGGTCCAGGCACTGGTGCTATCCCGGCTGGATTATGGAAATTCCCTCTACTTGGGGACTCTAAAGTCCACAACAAGGAAACTACAAGTGGTCCAGAATTGCGCAGCCAGGTTGCTGCGCAACAGCCCTAATTATACATCGCACACAAAACACTCTGGGGAAGGGGCCCTAAAATCAACCTCTCACTGATAGCTTTCCATCGCCCCTCAAGAAGTCTGCGTTCAGAGAATTTGTTTCTGGCGACAGGACCGAAAATCAAGAGAGCACGTTCTGGAGGCCGAATGTTCGCCTATGACGCTGCTAAACTATGGAATATGCTTCCCATCGAGCTCCGGTCAACGATTCACCATTTATCGTTTTGGAAACAACTAAAAACATGGCTGTTCCAGACATGAGCGTGAACTGTACCTGACTGCCTGCTGTCGTAAGCGCTGGGATGCCTAAGGGTAGCCATGTGCTCTATAAAATGTTAATTAATAATACAGCTGCAATCAATGACATGACTCTATCCCCCTCAATGTGTGTGGCTAAAGTGGTCTCGCTGTTGAAACCAGGAAAAGATCCAACCTCCCCTGGATCATACCGACCGATAGCGATACTAAATACTGACTATAAAATCTTAGCCAAGATTTTAGCTAACTGGCTGATATCACTCGTTCCAAACTTGGTACACCCAGACCAGAATGGGTTTGTCCCTCACCGTAGTACTGCACTGAACATCCGCCGCTACTTTCGGGTTGCCGAATACGCCCCTATTAACTGGCTCCATTCGGGTTGCATGGTATTGGACCTCGAGAAGGCCTTTGATTCTCTAGCCTGGAATTTTCTTTTTGCCGCCCTGGCCCGGTATGGAGTGGGGCCTTACTTTCTTAGTATGGTTAAGCTATTCTATAGAGGCCCAACTGTACAGGTTCAGACGGGCCCCTATATATCGGATCCCAAACGGGTCCGACGTGGGACTCGGCAAGGATGCCTGTTGTCCCCTCTCCTTTTGCGCTGGCGGTTGAGCCACTTGCAGCGCACATCCGCACGCATGTCGACATGGGAATTGCTCTGGGGGATGGCACACACGTTATCTCGTTAGATGCTGTTGTATGTGCATGACTGCCATAGCATTCCGCCTTCCTTAGATCAGGCTCTTACTCACTTTGCCATGGCTTCGGGACTAAGGGTTAACGCAGCGAAATATATTCTCTCTCTGTTTCTACAGGAGACCCTAAACCCAGGATACCCTCTGGGGGAAGTTCCAGCGGCATGGTGTACAGATCCTTTTAGATACTTGGGGGTATGCATATACCGTACTAAGGAGAACCTATTTGAAGGGAACATAATCATAGCCACTACAGCCATCCAGTCACAAATGTACTTCTGGAAGATCCTTCCATTGGCGATCTCAGGAAGGATTGCTCTTGTTAAAATGGAGGCCCTCCCCCGCCTCCTCTACTACTTCACCACCTTGCCTATTAATAGTTCCCCTCCTTTTTTCCACAAATGGGAAAAGGCTGTAAGGGACTTTATATGGGGGACATCGAGACATAGGGTGTCTATGGGGAAGCTACATCTGCCAGCGGAACTGGGAGGGTTGGTGGTGCCCAATTTTGAGCACTACTATCTGGCCTCTCAGCTTCAGTGGATTGCCCGATGGCCATCATCTCGACATCTGGCGGACATGGCCTCACTGCAACTCCCGCTACCACATCATACCTTATTGCGCATCTTCCATCCATGTGCGAAACCCAGACCTCTGGACACTCTTTTACCCACCGTAGCTTATAAATGCTTCCGTAGATGCCTCTTCCTCACCAGGACTACCACCCCATATGCCCCCGCCATCCCACCACTAGAAACACCACGAGGGGACATATGCACCACGACAGCCGTTCTGCGGCACTGGGACACGGAAGGCATTCAGGACATAGGGGACTTTTTTCACGATGGCTCACTCATCCCGTACCAGGAGCTCATGTCTGAAGAGAATCTGAACACGGGACAGTTTTTATTACATCGTGCAATTATATCCTCGCTGACATCTAAGTGGGGCACGCTCACTCAAGATCCACCCACGCACCATACAATACAGTATCTGCATGTGATGGGAACCGGGGGGCACGTGACTCGATGGTTAGCGTCCTCACTCCGTCAACACACAGAGACTGATCTGAGCCCCCTGAATCAACACTGGGAGGGAGCCCAGGGGAGGGAATTCACAGGCAGGGAGTGGGTTGCCGTCCGGAGTAGTCCGACGCACATTCCATGCAATCAGCGGTTTAAACAAATTCAGTTTTTTGTATTGCATCGGACAGATCTCGCCCCAGCCCAAATTAATAAGTATTTCCTCAGATCAGACGCTGCCTGCCCTAGATGCCGCCTATTAGACGCAGACATACTCCACATGATGTGGCACTGCCCCACCTTGAGTATTGGGGCAGTGTGATGACAACACTAGCTGCCTGCACATCCCGCGATGTTCCCTCTCGGTGGAAGGTACACATACTGCACCTAGTCAGTAGGAATAAGAAAAACAGGACCCGTTTTCTTGATCTGGGCTAGTTGTAGCAAAGCGCTTGATCACCAAACGATGGAAATCCCCGATGGCTCCTCACACAATAGCCTGGCACCTTTCCTTACTCAATTGGGCTAGGGCGGAGTGGGTGGAGCTGCGCAGAGAGGACCTGCTTGGCATCCGTAAGTCCCCTCTGGTGACTCACTGGGATGCTATGGTGTCAATTCTGCAGTGCATGGTCACTACCACAGGGTAGATTCAGGATAGCGATCGGGACTGATACCCAGCACCCACACTTTACAGCGCACATATATGGAATGGACTCAATTGCATAGACATATGACCCAACTTCATGGAGCTACTGCCACTAAGCTCTGTCAGGGCTGGCCCCCCTTTCCAACACACGTGGCAACGGTTCTCCGGCGACTACCCTACCCTTCCTTTGGTTACGTTGTCCTCATTTTGTTGTACCCTATGTCTACAGTTTCGACATGCAACATACCAGGTCTGAAACGCCTAAAGAATGTCCTATCATAAGGTTTCTTAGCATTGCCTCGCCCACTGTAATGACACTATTCCATGTATCATCTCAGTACCCTACTTGATAATTTACCTGATATTATGTTGGTTTGTACCCTGAACTACATTGCTTTGAAGTTGTTAAACATGGTGGCAGTGCACTGTTCATGTTGTATGATAATAAAATGCCAATAAAAAGATTTAAACAAAAAAACTGTGGCATGTCGTACATTCTTTTGGTTTGTTTGCTAAGTTTAGGGACAATTTGGCTTACAGATTGCTCCAAAATGTGTTGTTGGCAGCTTTGCTCTTTTTGCAATCCGTCTATAAATTTGTACAGTAATGGTAGGGTTCTGCCCAGTGTGGGTTAGAAGGTATTGTGCCATCCTTCCAATGCTTTGTTTGTTTAAGCTTACTTTGACTAGGTGCTGTCATAAACATTCCACCAGGGTATCTGGAATTTGGGTTGGAGTCCTTGTCCTGAGCGAAGAAGTCTCCCAACCCAAGTGTCTTTGAAATAGTCAATTAGGGGGCTACATTAGTCTTCATTTTGCTGTCATAAAGGGTTTTCTATTAGTAAATTGTAGTGGTTGGCTACCTCTGTGACAGGGACATAGGATTATTCGTTTTGATTTTAAAGGCAAATTGGTTGTTTGTAGAATATTCTACACTCTGGGGACTATTACGACTTTTTGGCGGAGCAGTGGTGCGGCGGTGCAACTGCCCAAGTTGTAATTGAGTTGTCGGATCGCCAGTGCTGTGGAGGCTGGATCCGCCACCGCTGCGCCACTATGAGTCTGGCAGTCCTCTAAGGAGGCAGAAGTCTATGAGGGCAGCTTCGAGCTGTGTGACTCTGCAAGCAGTCAGTAGTGGCACAGCTTTACTACAAGTTAGCAGGTGGCTGAAGTAAGTGGGACCATTTTTTATACTGTTTCTAGACTGTTTCTACTATGGCAGAGGGTGCAGGGGCAGACATTATCGTGCCTGGCAGCATTCAGCAGTGTGGATTTGTTTGAGCGGAGTTTGGGAGTGCTTGCAAGTACTTTTGCAGAACCTTAGGCCTTTACATTTTCTGGATATCAAGGCGGCAAGGTTTCAAGGCACTAAGACACTAGGGCGCTGAGATCATGCAATTTTAAGGAGCTATCCTTGCTGGGGGCTGTTTTTATCTCTGACTATATACCACCCTGGTTGGACTACTTGTCCCAAGGTGGAATGAGCCCAGATTTTGCAGCAGCTGCTCGGGGGAGGCATGGCCATCGCGCTTATAGCGCTGCCTCTACCCCATAGCGCGGGCTGCTATCCTTGCTGGGGGCCACTTTTCTTTCTACCTGCATACCACACTGGTAGGACTCCCTGTCCCAGGGTGCACCGAGCACAGATCTTGCCACAGCTGCTTGGGGGAAGGCACAGCCATCATGCTTATAGAGCTCCTTTGTTGGGCCCAGGGAATAAGGAAACCAAAGCTGACTGTCTGATAGTGAATTTTAGATTTCCTAGGGTGGTTGAATCTCCCTTGCATTGTCTTAATAATTGCTATTGCCCCCCAGGAGGCGTTCAGGCAGTGCCTTTAGGTTACTTTTATAGAAATGCTATTCTCTCTAAGGCCTATTGTGACAACAACACCCCTCGATTGCCTTTGACGTCCTCAAGGTACAATGTCCCTATAAGGAACATTTTTGAACCATTTTCGCCCCTGGAGGCTTTAGACTGATGCCATTCCAAACCTGCTTCCTCTGGAAAGACAATGGATCCCTTATATATATGATTTTGGCCCTATTTAATACTTCAATGAAAAGTGACTCGTATGAGTCAATTCATTTTATTTAAATCCTATTCCCAACCCAGATGCTAGCATACCTGACCATATTGAACCAACAGTTGATGTAAGAGAAAGGGATATTTGAGCCCCCTAGAAAATACATTTAGCATCATTTCATGGAATATTGCAGGGGCTCATTCTAAAATCTCGAACCCAGATTGGATTAATCTTGTTAAACATCATAATATTGTTTGCTGTCAGGAAACATGATCTCAATGTCAGTTTTACATTGCTGGCTTTCATGCTTCTTTTGAACCCTCAATTCCTTCTAAGGTGGAAGAGCAAGAGGAGAACTGGCAAATGTTTTCTCCATGAAATGCACAGATGTAACCACCAGTAAATACTAGTCCTCACCGTCTTTTCTGGTTTCGCTTATAATTCTCCCTTTAGACTTTGACATCTTGTTGATTCATTTTTACCATAATATTTTTGATCACTCTGAAAGCAATAACATTGACCAACTGGAGGATTTTCTTTCAAATTTGTATTCAAATACCAAACGTTCTGTGTATATTATATGGCTCAGTGATTTTAACATTGGTATATGTAATTGGTCAAATGTACATACTTGTGGCTTAGGCAATGAGAGCAATGATATTGTAACCCACTTTACTCACTCAGTATTTGGTGAGGCTCTTAATGAGGTTTTAATGAAATATGTTCTAATTTTTGCCAGTGATATTGGTAATTCTAATAATGTTTTAGTTTCCACTTTTATAGGGATTCACGCAGGCAGCAAAATTGACCATATCTTGCTAACTACTGATTTATCACCCTATTTGATTGATTTCAAGGTACTAGGTTGTCAGAAAAAAGAGGATCATTTGGAAATTACTCGGAACATGGGCTTGAAACTCAAATGGAGAACAGTGGATCCAGCTTTATTCATTCAGACCTTTGTTACTCACTTAAGGAACGACATAGAGACCTGTTTAACCAAGGTCCTAGGACCTGAACTGATTCAAGGCACTTTTGCAAACATATGTAGATCCATCGCAAATAATCTCACATCTACTTATGCCCCCAAAGACTCTCAGTTATGTCGTTGGTTTAACGCGGCCTGTTCTGCCTCACATAAAAGTTTGATGGCTACCTTGAGGATTAGCCCCATGTGAACTCTGATGTTAAACAAGTAAGAGCGGACTATAAGAAGGCCCTTGAGGATAGAAAAACAGAAATCAGGAAAATGCCATGGGATGATCCTAATAAGTCAGGGGAGCTGAAGGGTAGTGCCAAATTTTGGGAAGTCATCAACAGGTCTTTTTTTAAAGAAACAGATGCCCCAATAATAAATACAATAATCATAGTAAACACGTGGGTGGCCCATTATAAGAAAGTTTTCTTTTCCCCGAAAACTCCATGGCATGAGGATCAGGAAGGCTCTGTGTACACATCCCAGAACAGAGTTTTTCAAAATTCCATCACTGCGGCCAAGGTTGTTAGCACTCTAAATAAGTTGCTTCCTCGCAAAGCCCCTGGCCCAGATGGTCTCCCCGTAGACCTTTTTAAGTCCAATATCTCCTTGGGGGCACCAATCTTAACAAATGTGTTTAGATCGGCAATCCTAGGCCCCATCCCTGACTCATTGTCGACCGCCATATTGGTCTCAATATTTAAAAAGGGGGACACGTTTGAACCGTCTTGTTACCGTCCAATCTCCCTGATCAATTCTAGTGTTAATATATTGGGACGTGTCTTATTGGCATGTTTGGAAGATTGGGCATTGTCTAATATTTTTATTTCTGAGACGCAATTTTGTTTTAGACCCGCTCTAGGTATGATAGAGCAATGTTTAAACTTATACCTAATTATGGGGAAGTATATGAAGGCCAAGAGTGAATCTGTACACTTAGGGCCCAATTACGAGTTTAGTGGTGCAGTGCTGGGACCGCCCACCTCCGCACTGCCAAACCCACATGAGAACCGCCCTCCGTATTCTGACTTTTTTAGTCACTGACAGGTGGTTTGGGAACATAAAAGGATGTTCCAGCATGGCATGGATTGTGAAGTCTATGCTGTGCTGGAACTAGGGGTGCATGCACACAGGGGGACACATGTTGTGCCCCCCTGTGTGCATCCACATAGATTGAGGCACAAGGGGTCCCTGTCGGACCTCCATGAAATCAGTTGTGGTGAGGAAAGTCGTAATATGCTTGGTGGGACAGCAGCGGTCTCTTCAAAAAAACAGCATACAACCTTTCTTATGTTTGGTAGAAAATCCAACCCATCGATATTGGCTTTCAAGTTTTAGACTAGAAATGTTGCACTTTAAATTTACCTTTCCTATAGCGGGTGTCTGGAACAGGGACCTTCAGGCATGTTGTTGTGATGGAATTTTTGCTCAGACCTTTATTCTATCTTGTAGACTGGACCTTCAACCGAGAAGTGCCTTCTTAGTCACAGCCCTCCGTAAATCTCAAGTAAGAACATTTAATGAAAGGCTTATATATTTGCACTCTTTGAACTCCTGAGACCTGTGTTATTCTGTATTAAATCTTATAATATCTGCTTTTAATATCAGGAAAAGATATTCAAAATAAATGTACTGTATTTTCCGTTTTATATTAATGATTTTTAGAACTTGGTGTAATTTATCCTTTTAAATCCTGTTGGTCAGTTATGTATGATGGTTTTAAATTGTTAATGATAATATTTGATGCATTGCTTTTATGGTCTTTTGACTGAATAAAGTTTGTTATTAACTGCACTGAATGGTATATATTTCTTATTTAATGGTCTGGTGAGAAAATGTGGCAGAGTTTCCTAGTCTTGCAGCGTTTGTTGTTTTTAAAGTAGTCAGTTGTTTAAATTAGTGTGCCTTTTTATTGTTGATTTACTTGTTTGCTTGATTTCATTGGTTAACATTGTTTATAGTTTTATTTTATTGGTTGGTTTAGTTTTAGTTTGAATCATTTTTATTAATTCAGTCCTTCTATGGTAAATGCTAATGTAGGTATTATTTTTTATGTTTAACATATAGTTTGATCATTTTGATTTATAAATATTTGGGGTCTGCTTATGAGTTTGACGTTGCGGGGCGGCACGCCACCCCCCCTCCCGCACCACCAAACTCGACCGCCGGGTACACACCAGGAGTTATATTACAGAAAGTGCCCTGGGGCGCGACTGGCATTTGCACCCACTTTGCCATCCCCGGAGCACTTTGGTATTACAGAAGGAGCTGCAGATGCTTTTGCTGCTCCTTCTGTAATACCGATAGCGCTGGCGCACGTAAAGCACCAGCACTATCTTCAGGGGGCATTCCCTCATTTGCATGGAGGCGTGCCCCATGCAAATGAGGGAATACCTTTGCCACTGTGCTCGTGCTGTATTACAGACACAGGCGCAGAGGCAAAGAAGCTCACACGGGGCGCACTCACCTAGAAGTTGGCGCACTGTAAGTGGGTCCCCTGAATGCAGCCCTCTGACATTCCATTGCAGGCGGGTGCAGTCACTGACTGCACCCGCTTGCAAGGGGGTCTCTAATCCCCTTTAAAAGTGCAGGTCCATTGTCGCGTGCCCTGTGAAAACATGTAGCGACTGTAAAGCAGCAGCTTTGTGTTTTCACCAAATGCACTGCCCAGGGGGCAGTGCAAGTTCGCAGCTGCCCTGGGGGCAGCGCATTCATCATAATAGGGCGCATTTTCATTGTTTGCCCTGGGCGCACCTTTTAAAAGGTGCACCTGGTGCAAGCAATGAAAATGTGCCTTGTCTGTAATGCGACCCCAGATTTCTTGTTGTTTGGCAGGCGGTCCTTTGGCATTCCCATGGTGGTGCCTTTGAAAAAGGCACTGCAATGGGATTGCCAAAGCCCTTTACTACATGGCATAGACTGCTAAGTCCATGCCCTGCAGGAAAGGGGGAGCATGTACCGTGCCCCCCTCCATGCACCCAAGGGCCCAGAGGCAACAGGGTGTCGTGTAGTTCCTAGGACCCCCCAGGACCTGCGCATTTTGGATGACCTAAACTGAGGGCTTGGTGTGCAGACAGACTCTGGACACCCCCACAGGATGAGTCAGCCATTAGACCAGCTAGCTCTACAGTGCCACTGCCATCCCCCTGTATTCTACAGTGGTGTAAGTAGTTTCTGGCAACCACTGAACATGACAACCCTGATTCCTCAGGTATCGTTGAAAACAATACGCTATATTTCGCTCAGTCACTCGTGCTTACGTTTCTCAGAATACACATAGAATGATGATTGGAACGGTTTCAATAATTATTTATTGGTCAAGCGTCAATCTAGTGTGGAACATTTTTGCTGCAACAATCAGAAGACAGGAGCAGACTAAAGTAATCGCTAGTACCAATATCATAAATAGTAGATACATTTCTACCATAGTGCTAATAAGATGAATATAAACAGATTATATTAAACAATAGAAGTGACGTACTCCTACGGTGCGTAACCTACCTAAATGTACTTAGCCTAGATATGTAGGTGAATCATGTGTGTGTAAGTGCTAGGATATATCCTAATGGAGCCAAGAATTCCCTGGGGAAGTGCTAACCCCTCACCTGTTGGTTAGAATGAAGGACCCCGTCTCTGCGTCGAGGATGGCACCCCGCAAGGGATGTCAGGTCTCTGCCTGCCGAAGGATCAGCCTGCAGAGTCTTGGTACAGCCTGGAAGGAATTCTCCTCTGTCTTTCTAGGGGGGAGTGAAGGTCTTTTATACTGGAGTGGTCACTCCATGGGTTTTCTAGGATTGATATGTTTTGAAAAACATTCGCTAATCCTCACTGATCTTTTTCTAAACAAAAGTGATCATGTACTGCTGGCTGTTGGCCATGGATGAAAAAAGTTGGTGACCCTTGTACGGAATAAATCTGCCGTGCCTGGGGACATGTTTATGTACGTCAGGTGCAGAGATTATGACAGGGTGCCGAGAGCCTGTTGTTGGAGAGACTGAAGCAACCTTATAGGCAAAAGGTCACCTATGTAGAAACATTATTGTCGTGTGGATGGGACAAAATGTATGTAACCGGTATGTACCTGATGGGACTATCCTAAAGGACATGACAAGGGGGCTCTCAAGTGCCCCCTTTGCTTCCTCACCGCCAGAACACCACATATTACGCAACTCTGACTGTCGCATCACTACCAGGGAATTCAGTTCCCTGCCAGTTGCGGCGGTCCCATGGTGGTCCGAATGCTGTAGTTGTAATACAGCAGTCAGACCATTGGTGCGGCGGTCTCCAACTGCCACTTCACCTCCACCACGGGTTTGGCTCTTAATCAGGCCCTTAAGATGCAGTTTAAATGTTTGTACTTACGCAAAAATAATTTTTTATACATGTTTTAATGATTATTTTGGTGATAATATTGTAATTGATATTGTGTGAATTGATATATTTAACATATTATATTTTTATTTAAATATATGTTTGTAACCAATATTTTAGTTTTTGATATAGTTAAAAATCAATATATGTAACAGCAATATTTGTGTTCTCGATATTTTGAGTTTTACTAGTTAATTATATAAGGTCAATATTTTTGTCATCGATATTTAATATCCAATATTTTTGTGCTTCGATATTGTATGCATCATTATTATGTCAGTGATCTCCTCTGCCATGTCTTGTATTCCTTTCTGGGCAGATGGCGAAAAGCTTCTGAGAAACTGACTGCAAGAGGTTTCTTTTTTGACTTGTCTTACTTTGTCTCCCTACCTAACTCCCTTATACTTTAGGTACAGTTGGCAATGTCGCTATTCTACAAATCTCTCACAAAGCAGAGACCTCACCAGGCTTCACTTAACGCTGTTTATCACGAGTTGAAGTCTAGCCAGAGCTAATAATAGGAAGAAGAAATAAACCAGACCTGACCCTTATTAAGACATTAAACCCCTGATCTCCCTTAGCCACCAAACTGATATGAATCTGACTCATGTATGGTCTGTCTTTTAAAAGGCTCTTTACTATATAGCTTTTTTCTGTTTGTAAGTGCTGTAAATAAGAGGTGATTCTTTTACCAAATGTAACAGAACTCAGTGTATTTTTCTGAAGGGGATGTAAGGCTAAATGGGCCAAGCTGGGTTTCAAAATCATAACTTGCATATCACACAAATGCCTTTGCTTAGGTTCCTAATACATATTGTTAGTCATTTGTGATCAATGTATTTTAATTGGCTTTAGATTGTTATTATAATAATGAGACAGGGAACTCCCAGTCATCTTAAGCTTGCATAACTGAACTTAATGTTCACAAATGTATTTGTAAAAATAACTTCCCAACTGTTCCTCTGCTAAATATCAGATTATAGACAACCATTTGTTTTATGCTTGTATAGCTACTGAAATGCCCCATAAATATTAGTACTCAGGTGGTAACCAATGTAAATGTAAGTACTGTGACTCATGCACCTTCAGCAAACAAATTTGATGTACAAATAACACTGGTGAATGCCAGGTGAAATATCCGAGTATTGCACAATACATAATACAAAAAACATAACATATGCAAAGTGTGCAATTTTGCATGAGATTTGCTATGTTAGCAGAAAATATGATTGTAGGAAAGTAGGATCTGCTATTATGGTTACCCCCGGTTAGACCTGGCATCATTGGCATGGGTTTCCCCTGTATTTTTTGCCTTGGCCTCTTTTATTTTTGCTGTGTGTTGGACTCCGTTTTGCTGGTCTAGATGCTTTGGCTACTTTGCCGCTGATATTCAGTGCCAAAGTGCAAGTTCCCTTTGTAAATTAATGTTAAGAATTGGTGTTTCCATGATTGGCATGTTTGATTTACTAGTCAGTCCCTAGTACAGTGCACGGTGTGTGCCCAGGGCCTGTAAATTAAATGCTGCTAGTAGGCTTGCAGCACACATGCCACCTACACCAGCAGCCTGTAAATGTAACTCTGGCCTGCCATTGCAGAGCCTGTGGGCAGTCTGGTACATGTCAACTTGTCAAGTGCACCCACTTGCCAGGCCCTAACCTTCCCTTTTCTTACATGGTATTCACCCCTAACGCCAGCCCAAGGTACCCCTGTGGACAGGGTGCAGTGTATGTGAAAGGTAGGACATGCCCTGATGTGTGTGGCATGTCCTGATCGTAAAATACTGCCAATTTTGTTTTTCACTATTGCAAGGCTACCTGTTCCCATAGGATAGAATGGGGAGTTGCTTATAACATCTTATAAGCATAACTAACCCTGGGAACAAGGTAGGAAAATAAAGTTTAGTATGCCTGAACTCAGAATGTTAAAAGGCATCTTTTGGTGAGGGTGATTTTTACATTCTGTGTTTGAAAATAACACTTTTAGAAAGTAGGTATTTTCTTGCTCAGCCATCCAGTGTACCTCTGCTAGGATGTGTATTGGCTGTTTGGTTTTGGAGTGTCAGTGGCTGGGGTGGTGCAGTGGCTCCAGAGAGTCTGATGAGTCAGGGCTGGGCTGAATAGACCTGTGCTGCATTTAGAGTAGGGGGAGGAGTTTTCCTTTCACCTGAATGGGGCTGGTCTGGCTTCCACAATGCTGTCTCCACCTCCTGCCAGGAAGCTACATCAGAGAGGACAGAACTGGTTTTGACTGAGCACAGGGCTTCTCTGCCACCAGAGAACAAAGGATTTTGTAGTATATATATTGGAGCCCAGACCCCAGACTTTTAGATCACTTCTGAGATTTAAGAAGAACCTTTGCCAAGGAGAAGAGCCGGAGAAGCTGAGGAGGAATACTGCCCTTGTGCTTTTTGCTGTCTGTTGTCGGCCTGCAGTGGCTACTTGCTGCCAAGGAAAGGAGAAAAGGACCTTGCTGTTTGCTTTGTCACCTGCTTGAGGAGAAGATCTCCAAGGGCTTGAAACTAAGCTTGCCTCCTGTTCTGAAGTCTCAGGGACACAAAGACTTCACCACCAGCTCCCCTGAATTTCTTTGCTGGGAATTCTAACTTGCAAAGAGGTGCCTGCTGTTGTTTTGGACCTCTAGAGACTGTTTGTCGCTGGGAGCTGGAAAATCGATGCAACAACGAGAAGCGTGACACATCCGTACCTGTTTCCGATGCATCGCCAAAGAAACCGTCGCAGCGCCTGCCGCGGCAAGAATCCACGCATTGTACCGGATCGTCGCATCACATCAAGGCGCCAAGTCTGTCTCATCGTTGGGGGACGCAGTAAGAAACTGACACATCACCTCCCCACGCAGTAAGAAACCAACACATCACCTCCTCTCCGGTAAGGAACCGACGCATCACCTCCCCTGTGCAGCAGTAACAAACCGACACATCACCTCCCCCGGAGCAAGGAACCAATGCATCACCTTCCCTGAGTGTAAGGAACTGACGCATCACCTTCCCTGCGGCCATTTTTGTTTGTGTGCGCGACGCATCCAAGGTACTTTGTGTGAAAAGTGTTGCATCTGCAAATTGCTTTTAATTGAACTATTTCTTCCTTTTATGGATCATATTTTTAGTACTGTATTGTGGATTTTTGTTGTTTGGTCTTGTTTTGGTTTAGATAAAGATTACCTATTTTTTTTCTAAACTGGTGTGGTGTCCATTTGTAGTGTGTTCACTGTATTACTGTATGTGTCCACAAATGCTTTCACACTGCCTCTAAGATAAGCCTGTCTGCTCGTGCCAAGCTACCAAGGGGGTGAGCAGGGGTTATTTTAGAAGTGTATCCCACTTACCCTGACTAGAAGCAAGGGTCGCTATTTGGACAAAGGTATCTACCTTTGCCAACTAGAGACCCCCATTTCTAACACACCCACTTTTTGCCTGGTGCTAAGCTGTTACTGACTAGTCTGACTGGGATCCTGCTAATCAGGACCCCAGTCTATCTGCTTTCTCCCTAAATTGGTTTGTTCAGTACTTAGGTACATCCCAGATTGGATACTGGGGTACCCTTATAAGTCTGTATTATATGGTACTAAGGTACCCAGGGCATAGGTACCCCAGAGGTCCCCCATGGGCTGAAGCATGTATTATGTCACACTTGGAAGACCATTCAAAATGGAACTACAGACCTGCCATTGCAGTCTGTGTAAGTTGGTGCTTGCACCACTTACTAAAGATAGAAGTTTTCTATATCTGCACTTAAAAACTATGTCACCCCTCTAGCAGGCCTTTGCAATCCTGAAGGCAGGGTGCTTGGTTCTAAGTGAGAGGGTTCCCCTGCATGAGCAGGACACCCCTACAGCCTACAGAGTCCATTCTCCCAGGTTGTCAGTGAAGCAGCCATATACCATATAGAGGGGCACCGCGTAATTACGCGATGACCATCTCAAAATCGGCTGCAATGAATCCTATCATGTTTGGTATCAAACATGTTGAAATCATACGATTCCAAGCAGCACTGGGAGAGCCCTCCGTTAGGCTCTCAGTGTTCCCGGTACCTGTCTTCCAGACCCAGACAGCACAAAATGGTTACTGCCGACCAGAGACACATTTCTGCCCTCCTGATGCTGAGCCAATCTCGAGCAGAGGAAGGTGGAACAATAGGTATCCTGTCACAGGGAGCTGTGACCACCTCCCAGACAGTATTTAGTGTATGGGACCGGGTGGGTGCACTTGCCAGTGCCAGAAAGTCTGCATGAGGGGCACATTTGGTGTCCCTGTGCATAGTCCAGTTCAAACCACGCTGTGGCCCGAAACTGGACAAAGGAGATGGGAGTAACCTCTCCCTTGCCCAGACCCTGCCCTGGGAGGGTCCCCTGAATCTTCCCAACCCTTTCCCTGGGTAATTAAGGGCTTACCTGGGTGTAGGTCCCTAAATTTGTTGTGGGATAAGATTCAGATCAGATTCCACTGCACTTCTACCGTCTGGGCACTCTTAACTTTCCTGGACTTCGTTTGGGCCTGACTCCGTCTCCCTTCCAGTCTGCTGCATCGTCTGTGCCTGTGTATCATACAGGAACCTTCCAAGGCCTGTGAAGCATCAAAGACACCTGACGAAATCTCCCTTGGAGTGAAGGAGTCACTCCCCTGCATTCGCAGGCACCGCAGCTAAGTCGATCAGTCTGCAGATCCTGAGGTACTCCAGACTCCTTGGGCTCTGCAACACAGATGGTGGTTTTCTACAGCTCCCGAGGCCTGCCCTGCACTCTCATCAAGTTTGACGCCAGTATCCCTTGTGGGGGTTGCAATAATCAAACACCTATGCAGCGCATCCAACTTTCACTTGCAGAGTCTTGTTGGCTTCTTTTCAAGAAAATCTTCAGGCTCCAAGAAGCCCTAACCTCGAGCATCTCCAGTGACCAGAATCTTCAGGCACACCACATCATGTGCATCGTGGCCTGCATCTTTTGGTAAGCTGCAAGAGGTCCTCTCGTGACTCCATTGCCTCTGGCCTGTGGGCCCACTTGAGGGTCACACTTGTTTCTTTTGGGCTCCCCTGATTGTTCAGGGTCTGCTCGGGCTCCCCTGCTGTTGGTGAGTCCCCTGGACCTTGCTGGTCCCGATGCTGCTCCTTCTTTTATTCCTGCGTGGCTTGCCTTTGTCAAGGCTTGTTGGTGCTCCCACCGAACACCGACCACTCAGCACTCGACATCCTTTGTGGGACAACTCGTGCACGGCTCCTGATCCTCCTCAGCATCGCCTGGTCCTCACAGCTGCAGAGTCAAGGTCCATCCTGCAACACCCGACATCGGAGGGCATTCGTCTTCCAAGTCTCCTGGTCACACCTGAGTGACAAAGTCTCTATCCCCTCTGCTTGCAGGTACCTCCCATCAAGAATCCAGCCTTGGGTTCCATCGGGCATTTCTTCCTTCCTTCCTAATCAGTGGAACTTTCCTGAAGTCCTCCATTGGGTTCCCGACACCACTTCACACGTATTCTCCCAGCTTCCCTGGTGTAGGTAATGGGTGAGGTGGCTCTCCAACCTTCTGTCTTCCACTGGGTTTCTTCAGGGTCAACAAAGCAAACACAAGGAGATGATGGACGGAGTGCTGAAACTTTTCAGACACTCACCCCCAGTCACAGATCTGGGTTGAATCCATCATCGTTCTTTAGCTCACTTCGCCACCCCAGTTCAGACACAGCTATATGCAAATCAGTCTTGAACCTGTGCCTCATGGGAACAGTCCAGCCCGAACTGCCAAGCCATGTCTTCCCTGGAACGGAAACAAGCATCCTGGGACCGGTTTCGGGCTAACATCCCTCATCAGCCAGTCTAACTTGAATCCAGTGGCAAAGTGAGCAAGGGACCCGCATCTGGGCATACCCTGCCAACTTAGGGCAAACAAAGGAAACACAAGTAGATGATGGACGGAGCGCTGAAACTTTTCAGACACTCACCCCCAGTCACAGATCTGGGTTGAATCGATCATCGTTCTTTAGTTCACTTCACCACCCCAGTTCAGACACAGCTATATGCAAATCAGTCTTGACCCTGTGCCTCATGGGAACAGTCCAGCTCGAACTGCCAAGCCATGTCTTCCCTGGACCGGAAACAAGCATCCTGGGACCGGTTTCGGGCTAATAGCCCTCATCAGCCAGGCTAGCTTGAATCCAGTGGCAAAGTGAGCAAGGGACCCATGTCTGGGCATACCCTGCCAACTTAGGGCAAACAAAGCAAACCCAAGAAGATGATGGACGGAGCGCTGAAACTTTTCAGACACTCACCCCCAGTCACAGATCTGGGTTGAATCCATCATCGTTCTTTAGCTCACTTCGCCACCCCAGTTCAGACACAGCTATATGCAAATCAGTCTTGACCCTGTGCCTCATGGGAACAGTCCAGCCCGAACTGCCAAGCCATGTCTTCCCTGGACCGGAAACCAGCATCCTGGGACCGGTTTCGGGCTAACAGCCCTCATCAGCCAGGCTAGCTTGAATCCAGCTGCAAAGTGAGCAAGGGACCCACGTCTGGGCATACCCTACCAACTTGGGGCAAACAAAGCAAACACAAGGATATGATGGACGGAGCGCTGAAACTTTTCAGACACTCAATCAATCAATCAGGGGTTTATATAGCACACTACTCACCCGTGAGGGTCTCAAGGCGCTCAACCCCAGTCACAGATCTGGGTTGAATCCATCATCGTTCTTTAGCTCACTTCGCCACCCCAGTTCAGACACAGCTATACGCAAATCAGTCTTGACCCTGTGCCTCATGGGAACAGTCCAGCCCGAACTGCCAAGTCATGTCTTCCCAGGACCAGAAACAAGCATCCTGGGACCAGTTTCGGGCTAACAGCCCTCATCAGCCAGGCTAGCTTGAATCCAGTGGCAAAGTGAGCAAGGGACCCACGTCTGGGCATACCCTGCCAACTTAGGGCAAACAAAGCAAACACAAGGAAATGATGGACGGAGCGCTGAAACTTTTCAGACACTCACCCCCAGTCACAGATCTGGGTTGAATCCATCATCGTTCTTTAGCTCACTTCGCCACCCCAGTTCAGACACAGCTATATGCAAATCAATCTTGACACTGTGCCTCATGGGAACAGTCCAGTCTTCAGGGTCCACTGGGAAGGGTCCTTAATCTTTAAAACTCCAACCACGACTTGCACTTAGAGTTGCACGGAGCACGCGGTCGTGTTTCCACACTGCACACGCTCTCCGTGGGGTCCCTATCTACTCACCTTGGGTGATTCCTTGGGGTCCCAGCACTTCTACGTCTTCTCGACATTGTCGTGGTTCTTATACCACTTTCTTAATGTATGGTTTGCCCCCCAGTCCCCCCCCCGGGTCCACTCTGTATTCTGTGCTATTTACTGCATTTCTCAGCAAAGTATTGTGTGCATTGTGCAAATCTCCGGGTAGGAGATATTTGTATGTGTTAGAGAGTATTATATAATAAATACATATTTTTATAAATACTTTGGGGCAGATTTACAAGCCCCTTGCGACAACTTTACGCCGCCGTTGCGTCACTTCTGTGACGCAGCAGCGTCGTAAACAATGCACCACGTTGCAACATATTTACAATGTGATTGATCTAGGGAGATGCGTCACTTTGTAAAGCCCTGCGTTACATTATACCTGTGTCAGGTATAATGTAAGCAGGGTGTGCGTCCCCACGCAGGAAAGCCTCGTAAAAGTGACGCAGTGAAATCTACAAGATTTCACTGAGTCACTTTTACGACACCACTCTGTCAAAACCTTGTGCCTGCTTGAAACATGCATAATGAGTGACACAGTATGTTGGGAATAGGCATTCCTGACCATTGCTGGAGTTGCGTCGTACTTGCAATACGACTCCAGCAATTCGCTGCCCTTACGCCGAAAAGATGCGTCACGCATCTGTTTATCCTTGCGCCACGGTGCGCCGCATTGTTAATGCGGCGCATCCATGGTGGCGCAAGGGTTTTTTTATGTGTCGTAATTTAACTGCCGCATCCCTGCTAATATGCAGGGATGCACCAGTTCTTGTAAATCTGCCCCTTGGTGTGGTTCTTTTTCACTTAATCAATACATTAAAGGTTGCATTCTGGTGAAACAAGCTGCTTTAAACTCCTGCTAGACTAAGCCTTCAGGCTGCTCTCCACAGCTACCACTTAGAGAGCTTTCTAAGGTTGTCTAAGACCTCTTAAATCACCATAAGGGTTGTCTGGACTGGTGCAAGGTGCCCACTTACATTAGTGGACATCATATACCAGGCCAGCTTCTCACAATGATGCTACAAAATACACTTTTTTCCCCATAGTTAAACATGGTAAGATCCCCTGAAGTAATGTTTAGGAAAGAGGAATGAAAAGTTGCATTGATATAGATAGGTGTGCACCGCATTAAGTACTTTTATGTTCTTAGATTTGCTTGTGACCTAGTAAATATGAGTGTTGCCACGGCAATGCCGTTTTATAACCTAATATGCTTATTTTACCTCCTAACAAGTGTTTTATTTTTTTTAATGTATTTATGACTTGTATAAAGAAAGGAGAGAATATTCACTGTATGTTTTTAAAACATTTAACATAACCTTCTCATTTCACCCTTTCCTTTTGTCACTAACATTGACATTAGAGTCATGTCACAAAAGGCACTCAAACATACACATAGATTTGCCTAATAAAAAAAAATCATTATTTTGTTAGAAAATATAGTTCCACGTTTACTGCTTAATTATTCAGTCCAGTAATCATCTTCAAACAGAGAGGTTGCAAAACATACATTTCAAAATACAGCATTATGTTTCACTGTTCTATTATTCTACAATATTAAGGGTTTCTGCAGCACACCCTGCATCTCTAGTACTAGCTCTACTTTGTGAATAGCTAATTCAGTGCAGGTATTATTTTTATTCTGGGAATTGTAGTCTTGTGTATCCTATTCTAAACCCACCTACATCCCAGAATGCAAAGCAAAAAACTGGATTGGATGAGCTACTCACATAAGAATCCAAGAAACTTGAAAGCTCTAGGCCCGCTTCCATAGTCGGATGGTCTGTTAAGTTAGCAAGCCTCCAATCATGCTGTACTGTGATTTAATTATTTGAACTAAATCCAAACATATGCTTAATATACATATTAATTCATAATAACATGCCAAAAGACATAGGAGCCAATTCACAAAAGCTTTTAGGTGCATGGGAAGCATTTTATTACAGGAGTGCTCTTTTACATATTTTTACCTGCCCTTGTGAATCAACCCGGAAACATTTAAACTCCCTTTTTTAAAGTGTATTGCATTTTATAACATTTCTTTTCTTGGTATACCTATATCAAATTGAATACCTCTGCCAGTGTTACATTAATTACCACCATAATGTTTGTTTCGCACATAGTTAACAGCCATATAATTTCCCTTACAGTTGAAGTCACCATATTTACTTTCTGAACTTCTGTCTGTGTGCAGGACTGATGGGTTGGCCACATCAGATTCTAATATTTAACCAAATATTTTAACTTGAAGCCTAAATATGATTTGAACACTATCCACATGTATGTATTTCCATCCCCACATCTGCTCCTTAGTACACTCCCTAGAAATCTCCCAGTCATGTTATCAGCTTATCGTGTATCCTCCCATATCTCACTGCTATTTGCTTGCTGTGCCAGTGTATATCGGTCACTCTCAAGTCTGCTAAGAAACATCCAACTACCCATTAGTAAAAGTGCAAAAAGGGTACAGTGTTTTCTATTGATGTGAAATCCCTAAGGTTTGGCTCCATTTTATGTAGGCCTGGACTCCATCTTTGATAATGGAGGTCACCATCTTCTCAATCTTAGACAATGGAAGTCACCATCTTTCCTGATTTATGCAGAATCATTGTCATGTCTGTCATTTGACGCAAATGTAGTCTGACCATATCTTTCTAAGAACTGTGAAAGCAATAAGTATTTTGATTAATGACAGACGCAAAACCTGATGTGACATTTGTTCGGGACAAATGTCTACCTTACACCATGTCATGGTTAAGTAAGAACAAATGCAGCCATATAGCTGTAATATTGTAGTCTGAATTAACATCCTTTCACCTTATATGTTCATAAGGAAGCAGCTGGGATACACACCTTGAGCCAGATAATCTATGTCCAACAATGCTAAACGTATGGAAGAAATTCCAATTTCTGATAAGATTTAGTTTATAAGGACCTCCACTTGTCATGAGAGACCGTTTTTTTAAAAACAAAGTGGGGTAACGAGACCCGTCTCAAGGAAACCTGCTGCTGGAGGTAGTGAGCCTACATATCAGGATTGAGGAAGACCTGAGGAATAGGAGACTTCATCCCTATCCCAAGTGAGGACCTGGTGCAGGATGACATTTACACGTCCCTGAGCACAGTTTTGGGTCCATCAAAGGGGCAATCCCTGGAAACTACAGAGGGTGATGCCATCGTACAGAGAGGCTGTGAAAATCCCTATGAACATAGAAAATAGAAGCTGACCATAACATATATTGTAACAATACTGTACTGCAATCATATGATATGAAATGAACAGTTATTCTTAATCTGAGGGAGGTTCAGACGCAAATATTTCTCCTGAAGAAGGTGGCCGAGATTTGCTTTAATCGAAAGGCTTCGACGTGTTCATGTGCTGAATCTGATTACAACGAGGGATTCAAGATGAAATACATTCATTCCATCAGGAGTCTTGTTGGTTTAAGAAATTACAGATAAGCACCTCTAAAAGATGTAGCAACACTGTTTTTAGGGGTCTCCCACTTGATTATTGTTTAATACCATATATTTTCTGTTTGATTGTATCCTGTTGCACCGATACCACTGGGGGCTTTAGAAAGGAATTGTTTTTACTTATGGATTGTTTTTAATTGATATGGTTTTGTATATGTATTATGAGATTATGATAAAGAAGTTGGGTATCTATATGTGATCTCTATGATATTAAAGCTTTATATACATTTCCTCTCTGGTGGTATGTGCTTATAACCATAGGACCCCAACTGCATGCTTGGGCGATTGAATTGAAGGGTTTTATGTCACAAGTGAGTGATTGTATTCGCTGTGTGGCTTCTTGATTCCAAGGGGAGTCTTTTATTCTACTGTTAAAAAGCAATGCATATATGCATTAACATTGTTCACTTCATCATTGTTTCAAGCACTGATCACCAAGAAAGAATTGTCCTGAACAATATCTTTCTCACAGCTTCTTTCACCTCATTGTTCCTCAGGCTGTATATCACCGGGTTCAGAGCAGGAACCACTACAGCATGAATGACAGCAACCACTTTGATCTTGTCTTCTGTCTCTTTTGAATTGGGCATTAATGCCATGATTAAGCAGCTGCCGTAGAAAAGAAAGACACATGTGAAATGGGAGATGCAGGTGGAGGTGGCCCGGTGTCTTCCAGCTGTGGTGTGGATTCTAAGGATTGATTTGACTATGTGGATGTAGGAGACAATAATAACAAGGAGGGAACCTGCCACCATCAAAGCACTTACTACAAAACGAACCAAATCATTTAAAAAAAAGTTTGTGCATGATAGATTCACAAGCACAGGGTAATTACAAGCAAAGTGATTTATAACATTAGGTCCACAAAAAGATAATTGAGATAAACAACCAGCTTGAATCAGAGAGTGCAAAAAGCCTCCTATGTATGACCCTACAATCAATCGTAGACAAAGATGTTTACTCATATTGACTGTGTATAGCAGTGGCTTGCATATCGCCACATATCGATCGTAGGCCATTACACCCAAGAGAAATAATTCAGCACTGCCAAAAGAACAAAACACATAGGTTTGGGCTATGCATTCCCAAAAAGAGATTCTCTTTTCTCCCGTAAGAAATCCAACCAGCATCTTGGGAGAGATAACAGTGGTAAAGGAAATATCCACAAAGGAAAGCTGTGCAAGGAAGATGTACATGGGTGTGTGAAGTTGGGAACAGCACCAAACAATGAACATGGTGCTGACATTTCCAAGCACAGTGAAAGTGTAGACTGATAGGAACACTAAGAAGAGTAAGGTTTGCAGATGTGGGTCACTGGTAAATCCTATCAGGATGAACTCTGTCACAGTGCTTCTGTTTTCAGGTTTCATGGCTATGGACAATGACATCGGTCTATGGAAAATATCAAATGAGAAATTAAATATATGAGCTAATAATGAGTATTGTGTTGTGCATACTTGTCCACGTGTACCTTCCTTGAAATCCAGGGTGCATTAGAGAGACACACCTTTAGTTCAGTATTTATTACAGTAAGGATTCACAGTAAGGTTCCATAAAACAAGGTTACTCTCCATAGAAGGGGAGTAAGGTAATCAAAGATTTCCCTTCATAAAGCCAGATTATACAGCAAGATATTAGTTATTCAAATTTCAGATTGTTTAGCAGTCAATGCTGTAGATGGTGATTGCTTACTTTAAGCCCGTTCAATTTTGGACCAGTTTGGAAAACATGGACGATCCTTAAATTTGTCCAATCTGAGAATGGCTCTAATATGTGGATGTTCCATGAAGATGCCTTAGTGTTGAGAGACCTAAAGTCACAATCATAATTGAGTGAAGCTGAAGGTAAGCTGTAAATGAGTGCATACCCCAGAGGGCAAAGGCACAAGTGGAAATTCTTGCCCAGGCACCCTGAGAATTCATCTATGCCAAAGATTTCTACCTGTAAAGCAATACAGTTTAGTTACAGTGTGCCCAATTAAACTCCTGGCAGTGAAATTTGCAGTAACAATAAAGCACCACAGACACATTATGACAAATAAAAGAAAATCAAATAATTTACATCCACACAGACCGACAACATCATGCAAAATCAGTAAGGTGGAGTGACCAAGTTTCTGCAGCACTATGGGGAATGGCAAACTGCCCACATATGAAATAGACTGTTTATTGCGACTAACAATAAGAGATACCTAGAAATATCAAGTTGCCTATTACGCAATGGATATGGTGCCTAAATTTGAACATGATGGTCACCTACTTCCTATACCTATTTCCCAAGGACTGGGAAATGGACTCTGAGAACTCATAGGCAATACCACTCAGATCACATACTGTCAAAACATCAATAACATTCATAATTTTAATGTTATTTCACAGTGATGTGCACCATGTGGGAAGATGGGCTGATTGATACCAGGTGATGCAGGCCTCAATATGTAGCTGAAGCTCACCACCATGCTTTTGACTCTAGGCTCTGTGGCCTATGCTATAAATTTGATTGACTAAATTGACTAACTCCAATTAACATATCAACCTTTAAAATTTAAGCAGGGCCATAATACGACTGCAGGATACACACTAGTGACATAAAAAATGAATGTCACATATGGGCTGCAGTGTACATTTGGACCATAAACATGAGTGACTGGGAAAGAAACCCTTATGGCCTATCACTGTTTTTCTGACTGGCTGCAGCCTAAACCATTGCAGAAGCACATGTCAAAAGAAACCATTTGACAAATAAGAAAACCTAGTTATAATCAATAACTAAGTGACCACAATTTCACTTGTAAACATTCTCCATCACTGGGTGCTTATAGTATAAATGTGAGAGATTCTAAATATTTCCAATAGTATGCCCCTTACACGATTGGCACCAAATAGCTATTTTCACTGTGCTGGCAAGTGTGGCTCTTCACTTGTGATTAAAAGTAGGTTTTTCACAATTTAGCTACAAAAATATTAGACATTTAATTCAAACTTTATTTTTAATATGTATTAAAATACAATATAGTTTTTTGCTACATGTATTGTAAAGGTAATTATTTAATTATTTCATTCAGTTCTGATGGGCTCTTCATTCCTGAATGTGATTAGCCCTTTGATGAGGAGCAAAATCCTTCTTTGCCCAGGGAAATCAGACTGTTAAATTGGCATGTGTGAGGAGAGGGGATCTCCTGAAAAAAGATGCTATCATATAGCACCAGATGAGGAGTTTTCATTTTCTCATGTTATGTTATGTTGTTGTGATTTATAGCGCGCACAGATACTCACGAGTGTCCCGGCGCGATGCCAGAAAGGGTGAAGGTGTCTGTTTAAGCAAAAAGGTGTGTTTTCAGGTTTTTCTTTTATACTGCTGGGTCCTGGATGTTGTGTAAGGCAAGGGGCAGTGCGTTCCAAGCAACAGCGGCCTTCCTTGCCAACGAGCTGCCTCCTAGCCTCTGGTATTTGAATCGGGGAACCTGAGCAAGGCGAAGGGACATAGAGTGCAACTGTCTAGATGGAACATAGAAGGAGAGCCGTTTTTGTAGATAGAATGGGCCGAGGCCATGAAGAACGCGGTGGGCCAGAACCAACGATTTGTACTTCACCCGTTCCACCACGGGAAGCCAGTGTAGTGAGTGAAGGTGATGTTGCACGCTGTTCCTGGCGGAAAAACCCAAAAGAAGTCTAGCTGCTGCATTTTGGACCACCTGGAGCTTTTTCAGCAGGTAGCCCGGAATGCCAATGTAAAGAGCATTGGCATAATCTAGCCGGGACAGAATGAGTGCACTGGTGACCGTTTCTCTCGCTGCCTGGGGAAGGAGATGGAAGCACTTCCTCAGAGTCTTAAGGAGACCAAAACAGTTGCCGGCCAGCTTCTTGATATGGAATGAGAAGGAGAGGCTCTCGTCAAACCACGCCCCCAAATTCTTGGCAGGCTTCCCTACAGAGGTGGGCAAGGGGAACTCAAGAGGCCAAAGAAATTCCCGGAAGTTAGGAGGGAATTTTCCAAAGAGGAGAATCTCTGACTACTCCTCATTACACTATAATTGCGCAGCCGCAAGCCATTTAAAAATGGAAGAGAGACCGTGGTGAACCAAGGAGACTGAATCATTGTTATCGTCCCAAGTAAAGAGCAGCTGGGTGTCATCGGCATAGGCCATCACCTTGGCCCCCAGGCTCTCGGCCAGATAGACTAAAGGTGTCACATAAATATTAAAGAGAAGGGGACTGAGGGATGACCCCTGGGGAACTCCCGTAGTCACAGACTGAAGAGAGGAGTTGGACAGAGGAATCCAAATCTGCTGGGCTCGTCCTTCTAAGAAGGACCTAAGCCGATTACAGGCAGTACCCGACACACCGATCCTGGTAAGTCGCGAAAGGAGAAGAGAGTGCGGGACCGTGTTGAACGCTGCCGAGAGGTCAAGCAAAATTAATGCTGCCCTCCCGCCGGTGTCCAGACACTCCCGGATGGCCTCCACGACCTCCACCAGGACTGATTCGGTGCTGTGGGAAGCCCGGAACCCTGACTGTGCCGGATGCAGAATGCCCTCCCTCTCAACGAACGTGGTGAGTTGTTTGTTGACAACCTTATCACACACCTTGGCCAGGCCAGGTAAGAGGGAAATGGGCCGGTAGTTCCCTGGAATTAGAGGGTCTAGTGATGGTTTTTTAAAAGTGGCAGAATCTTGGCCTGCTGCCAGGCCACTGGGACACTGGCTGTCTGGAGGGACAGATTGATAATGCTGTTCACCTCTGCATTAATCGTCTCTGCTGCTGCTGCTAGCAGTCTAGCAGGGCAAGAGTCAGAGGGGAGCCAGATTTTAAACTCTTAAGGATTATAAGAGAGTCAGGCAAATCCACCGGCTTAAAAGCATCCAAGAGATGTTCGGCACCAACAAATGAAGGCAAATTAGTTGCCTCGGTCCCATTGTCACCGGGCGAGAAAGCTACCTGAATAGTGCAGATCTTATCCAAGAAGAAATTCGAGATAGTATTGCACCAGGTGACTGAGGATGATGATGCGCTAGCTTGAACCGAAGGAGACTTAAAGCTTTGAACAATCGCAAAAAATTCTTTAATGTTGTTTTTAGCAGAGTCAATATGGTTTGAATAGAATTGCCTTTTGGCCAGAGTTATGGCCTCATAATAGACTTTCTGTTTGATTCTTGGCTGCAGGGCAGCAATCACTGTGACGCCAGGCTCGCTCAAGAATCTTACATTCATGTTTGAGTGCTTTAAGCTCAGGGCTGAACCAAGGTTTAGAAGGAGATTCCCTCGACAACCTAGGAGAGCACTGTGGGGCGAGTATGTCAACTGCCTTATTTATTTAAACAACTTCTAGAGCGCACAAATACCCTTGGGTGTCTCAGCGCTATGGACTGTAAAGATTAGCGGAGGACCGGTTACCTATTGTTCAAAGAGCCAAGTTTTGACCTGTTTCCTAAATGATAACAATGTAGGACTGGTCTTAATTTGTATGGGAAGCGAGTTCCATAGTTTAGCTGTAGCCACTATAAATCTTCTATCACCCCAGTTAACTTTCTTGGTTCTGGGGATGATCAGAAGGTTGGCATCTGCTGAACGCAAGGCTCTACTAGGCGTATATGCTAGAAAGGCTTTTTTCAGGTATTCGGGTCCTGCATCATGCACTGCCTTGTAAGCGATACACAGCGCCTTAAATTTAGTTATATTTTTTATGGGCAGCCAGTGAAGCTGGCGTAACACTTTAGTAACTGACTTAAACTTTGGAGTACCTGTTAGTATCCTGGCGGCTGCATTCTGTATCAGTTGCAGCCTACTTAGAACTTTTTCTTGAGCGTTAACTAGCAGGCCATTACAATAATCGACCTTTGACATAACCAGAGCACTGACAAGTGTTTTACCAGTATTAATTGGGATGAAAGGTAACAGTTTCTTTATCGTCCTTAAAACATAAAAGGCCGAAGAGACCACTGAATTAACATGGTGTATAAAAGACAGGCTGTCATCAAATATAATACCTAGTTTTCTGGCCTTCTTAGCAGGAGTGGGGGGTAATCCCATCTCAACTGGCCACCAGGTTGGAGACCACCCCGGGGCAAGGTTACCAAAGACCATTACCTCGGTTTTCTCAGAGTTAAGTTTAAGGCAGTTATTTGCCATCCATGAGCTAATGGCCAACATACCATCATGGAAACTCGCTGCCACCGCCTCTCCATCTTTATGCACTGCCAGCACCAGTTGCGTGTCGTCGGCATACGACGTAAGACTCATCCCTAAGGATTTTATTACTCGTGCCAAGTCCGTCACATATATATTAAGCAAAGTCGGACTTAGCGACGATCCTTGAGGGACTCCACAAGGGAGAGAGAAAACTGATGAGTGAAAAGTACCCATACTGACTGACTGGGTTCGATTGGAGAGGAAGGAGGCCAGAAGTGCTTTAGCCTTCCGTCCGATGCCTATGGCTGAGACACGGTTGATCAAAGTGACATGATCAACCATGTCAAAAGCTGCTGATAGATCCAAAAGCACCAAGACTGCAGCACCTCCTCTATCAAGTACCATTCTAATTTCTTCTGATGCTTTAATGAGTGCCGTCTCCGTACTATGGCCTTTCCTAAAGCCAAATTGTGTGTCATCTAGCAGCTTATTCTCTTCAATATACTGCGCCAGCTGGATGTTCATAATTTTCTTGAAAATCTTTGCTGGAAAAGGTAGACGTGCGATAGGTCTATAATTTTGGTCTCTCCGGGGTCAAGATTACTTTTTTTAACAGTGGCTGAATGATAGCCTTTTTCCAAATGGACGGATAAGTGCCTGAGCAAAACATGGAGTTGCAAATGTTCGCTAGATTCATGCCTATCAGGTCCGGGATCATTTTTAGGACTAGCGGGGGGCATGGGTCAGACGGGGAGCCTGATTTAACTGTGTTAACTAAATCAGTAATCTGTTCCACCGACACTGGTCTAAATTCCATAAAAATGGGTGTATATCTGTCTCTATTATTATCCACCCATTGATTCCGGCCCGCTGTAGGGGCGGAGAAATTGGAATATATTTGGCCTACTTTGTCTTGAAAGTAGCTGGCTAAGGAATCACAGAGTGATTGAGAAGCATCCTTAGTGGAATTCACCACTGGCCCTGTCAGATTGGACACTACCTGAAACAGTTGTTTGGTTGAATTTTGTGCGGTTTCAATTTTTCTCGTATAATAAATACTTTTTTCTTTAATTATAAGATGTTTGTATTTTGTCAGAGCCGCCTTATAACGTATTTTTCAGTGTCGTCATATTCTAGGCGCCAGTGTCTTTCTTGATTTCTACACTGTTGTTTCTCCAATCTAAGTGCATCAGTAAACCATGGCGCCGAGGAGTCTTTCTATTTTTGGAAGCTGTTTTGTAAGGTACTAATCTGCTAAATGTATTTTGGAGCCATTCAGTATAATTATTAGAGGCCAGTTCAGGGTCTGGCACAGCTTCCGGTTGTGAGTCTATTAAGTGTTGTTTAAGATTGACTTGATTAATGCTATTCCAGGCCCTAAATTGCTTAGAGGGGTTAGAGCCTGTGAGCATGTGGGTGGGCTGAGGTATTGTGATGTCAAATAATATTGCACAATGATCAGACCATGTCAGGGGAAGTATCTTCCTTATAGAGATTTGGTCATTGTTTGAGAACAAACCGTCTAGTGTGTGCCCAGCTGAGTGAGTAGGCATCATCACTTTTTGAGAAAGTCCTAGTACCTCTAGTTCTGAACTGAGGGCTATAGACTCTCTATCAGTGAGGGCCTCCAAATGGAAGTTAAAATCTCCCAGAATCGTGAAATTGGGTTCACCCGCCACCGGTTCCAGTAGAGACCCAGCTGGTAAAACCATCAAGTCGGTCATCAAGGTCACCCGAGAGGATAGGTCTGGAGGTTTCCAGGACTCGGTTGAATGCACATGGGGCAATTTTGCCAAAGGCAGGTTTGCGGAATGAACGGGCTAAGGGCTTGGCATTCGTCTCTTCCCACGAGAAGTATGTCATGAAGTGGTCAGACCAAGAAACCGGGCATGGGTCTCTGATCAAAATGGGGAAGTTGGTGCAAATTGGGTCCAGTATATGGCCAGCCTGATGGGTAGGGAGACTAACCCGCTGGTCCAGTTGGGCCAAATGTAGATTATCCAGAAAAGCACACGAGTCCTTAGCCTCAGCCTGATCAAGATGGATATTGAGATCCCCTAGGACAACATAGTAGGAGAATCTCAGCGCCCTGGGAGCTATGGCAACCTCACAGGCCTGTAAGAAAGGTCCCACCAGACCAGGGGGCCTGTAGATCAAGGAGCCTCCCAGAGTAAAGTGGTCAGAGAAGCAAATACTAAAATTGAGGGCCTCATCGCCTCCCCAGAAGGTAACATCCCCCCTGCGTAGATCCCACTTGTTCTTGTAAAAACTGGCCACGCCGCCCCCCCCACCTTCTGGGTGGTCGGCTCTAACAATCTTGTATCCCTCAGGCGTGGCAAGGGTAACGACGGGGTCTGACGTAGAATCGAGCCAGAACTCCGTAATGAACAGTAGGTCTAAAGATCCGTCATCAAGGAGATCAAAAACCTCCATGTGATTTTTCCTAAGGGATCGAACATTAATCAAAGCTGCAACAATGGGGGGGGCCGCCCTCGTTGGTCGATGAGAAGGTGTGCTGACTTGGGCGGAGGTAACAAGTCCCAAACCCATCTTAAAGCCACAAGTCGGGCACACATTGTTGCTGCCAACAAGAACATCCCAATTACCTTGAGAGAGACAGGTGTGGGAATCAAGGGCCCGTAAAGCAACCCCAGTGTAGCATAATCTGACCTCCTGTCCTGGGGCCCGGCACGCCGCGTGGCTGGAGCTGGCTGCTTCTGGGATGCTGACGGGCGCAGATGGGCTTGCCTTAGGCGCGCCTTTGGCGCGCCAGCAGAGCGTCCGTGCAGCGTGCATTGAAATACCCCGGCCACCGGAAAACTAGAGAGCGCGCTACCAAAAATGGCGTCTCTCAATGGCAGCACGGGGAACCAGGAAATGGATTAGTGGCAACGGTCAAATTCAACAATATCGGCACACACAGCACAATGGATACAAGTTTAAAAAGGTTGCTGAATTAAAATGGTTAAAAGGTTTCTGAGAGGATAAAATATTGTGCAAACACCCTAACAGTGCAAATATATAAATAATGCTATGCGAGATCAGCAGAGTCGCGAGGTAACAGGCAAAACCTCTTAAGGCGCCTGCGTCCGCACAGCGCGCATTGAAATAGCCCCGGCCGCCGGAAAACTAGAGAGCGTGCTACCAAAAATGGCGTCTCTCAATGGCAGCACGGGGAACCAGGAAGTGTATTAGTGACAATGGTCAAATTCAACAATATCGGCGCACACAGTACAATGATACAAGTTTAAAAAGGTCGCTTAATTAAAATGGTTAAAAGGTTTCAGAGAGGTGAAAATATTGTGCAAACACGCAAACAGTGCAAATATCTAAATAATGCTATGCGAGATCAGCAGAGTCGCGAGGTAATAGGCAAAACCCCTTAAGGCGCCTGCGTCTGCGCAGCACACATTGAAATAGCCCCGGCCGCCGGAAAACTAGAGAGCGCGCCACCAAAAATGGCATCTCTCAATGGCAGCATGGGGAACCAGGAAGTGGATTAGTGGCAATGGTCAAATTCAACAGTATCGGCACACACAGTACAATGGATACACATTTAAAAAGGTTGCTGAATTAAAATGGTTAAAAGGTTTCTGAGAGGTTAAAATATTGCGCAAACAGTGCAAATATCTAAATAATGCTAAGCGGGATCAGCAGAGTCGGGAGGTAACAGGCAAAACCCCTTAAGGCCCAGATCAATCTAAATAGGACTTTTGTGAGGAGGTTGTTGAATTAGGAGCACTCTGAGCCAGTATGCCTCTGCTCATTGTTGTGGAAGCCTTTTACAGGTGAGATATGGTAGGGGGGAATTCTCATTTCACTAAGGCAACCCCTGAGTTGAGATAAGTACCTCTAGGCAGAGTGATCCTGCCAGGAACACAAATAGGAATTGTTGATAAAATTGGCAGTTTAGATTGTTGCAATTATTTTGGAATCTGGTGAGATGATTATAAGAAATTGGGTTAATGGTTGAGGGGAGTGGAAACCCCAATCAGGAAACTGACCCAATCCCTGTCGAGGTGAACCACAAAAAGTCACTAAATGAACCTGTGCTCAACCCTTTCGCAGTTTGGCAGATAGCAGTCAGGCTTAAGGCAATGTGTGAAGTATTTATGCAGCACTCAAACAGAAATAAAGTAAAAATACAACACAAGAAATATCCCAAACCTATTTAGAAAAATGTAGTCAATTTTAATAAATGAAATGACACTAGAACAACTAAAAATCCAATCAATAGAACGGGAGATATGTGATTTTTAAAGCTTTTAGTAAAAATAGAGCTAAAAGCACAAAGTGCCAACTGTGATAATATTGTTGTACCGGACTAGGACAATTCACAAGTTCAGTCCAACTGTGATGGAGTGCGAGCCGGATACAGGGACCCGGTTAGTCCCACTGAGAGTCGTACCTTATGTTCTTGATGCAAGGCTTTGTGTCGCTCGTCATCAGTTCCAAACAGGTGCTGCGCATTGCTGTAATGTATAATACTACTTTAAGTTGCGCTGCACTGCGTCGGTTCTAATTAGGAGCTGTGTCTGATTTGATGGTACCCACAGCTAGGCAGGAAGTAGTACACTCTGATACTAGCCAATGGTCCAGAACCTAAGGGGGCACCTCTTGGAGATCAGGATTCACTTCAGGCAGAGGCCAGTTGTAGAGCTCAGGCAAGTCCAATTGCAGGTTCAGGCAAGATCAGTGTAGCAGGTTAAGTTGTCAGTTGCAGGGAGGCCTCTGAAGTCAGCCAGTAGACCATTGGAGTCACTATGGGTAACCTGAGAATATGGCATGCAGGCTCAATCTTCTTTCTAAGACAGCAGCAAGGCACTCCTTCTTTAACATCCAGAGGATCACTTCTTCTGAGTGACTCTGGAGGTCCAATATCTACACCTGGTGCCAGACCTTGTACAGGGGGACTTTCTGTCCTCCTCTTACATCTGGTTCTGGAAAGTTATTCCCCTTTTAAGGCTCCAAACTGTCTGAGGTGACAATAGAAAGGTCAGGCCCAGTATCGGATTCCTTTATTTGTGCAGTAGGCAAAGTCCTTTGAAGTATATGTAGGGCTGAGTGCAGCCCCTCCCCAGTCATCTTGTCAGGATGGCTCATCCTGTCATCCACACATAAGCTCCTGTTTTGTTGCTGTCTGGAAGCAATACAAAAGCTCCACCAGCAGAGCAGTTCAGTCATGTGACCCAAAAAACTGGCAGAATGAGGAAGGCACAAATGGTTGAGACAAGAAAATAATAACTTTGTAAAAGTGTCATTTTCATAATTGTGACTTAAAATCCAACCTTACCATTACAGATGATTTTAAATTACAAATCATTTGAGTGAAAACATCATAGCTCAATATTCCCCCAATCCAAACTTAACATGGATTAAATGTGGTAAGGTAACCCAGAGAGAGGCCTTACAGCAATGAAAAACGACCGTAGGAGTGACTTAAGAGTATTAAAAAGGAAGATTTAGGCCTTGTAAAATGTTAATTTTGCTAGGTCGACATAGCAGTGGCAGGCTGCAGACATGTTTTAATAGGCTACTTCAGGAAGTGGCACAAGTAGTGCTGCCCGGGTTCAATGCCAGAATATCGAGCAAACAAATATTGTGTCAAACATACCGTTCACATAAATATCATTTTTCTATACTTATAAAGGTAAGTAGAAAAATATTGAATAACAAATATTGTTTACACTAATATAGTAAGAAATATGACAAAAATATAGTTTTTTGCATAAATACAAGGTTTTTAAATAGTAAAACTTAAATATTTTAATACAAAATAAAATTAAGTAACATTTTCATTTAAAACATTTAAAAATAAATATATCCCTAAGTAAACATGCACACATAAAATCACGTGTGTAAGTTTATATATACATAACTATAGCAAACAACTATTATTACATTATATTATGTTTTCAAATATAAGAAGCATATATTCATATATACATATATATATTTAAACATATATAAATACATAAATCTTTATAACACTTAAAAATGAAAACAAAAATGAAATATTAAAAAATATTTACTAAAAATATTTATTAAAAAATATAAATGTATACACATATATATATATATATATACAAATAATAAAAAATAAAAAATAATATTACATATATTTAAACAGCATTAAAACAATACTAAAGCATGTACAAATATACACATACTATTTCCACTCCAGCCTGTGAAACAATAGGGAAAACGTTTGACTACGAAGTAGTCAAATTTACTATTGCCACTACAGTCTGTGCAAAAGTAGGGAAAGTATTACAGTTCAACCACATAGCATATTTTAATAGCTATATCAATTATCAAAAAATATAAAACTACTAATATAAAAAATTAAACGATTAATCATTTTTAAAAAAAATTATATTAAATAAAAAAATTCAATTGTGTAATTAATTGATCATTTAATTAAAATTCCGCATTATACTGCAACACTCATAGCAACACACAACTAAAATATATGTTAAATAAAAAAATTAACACAACTAACATATTAGGTAGTACATAAAATAATTATTATTAACTGAATAAATATTTGTTAATTAATTAAAATGTAATACCTTCTGACCCTATTTTCCTACAAATACAACAAGCATATAATTATTAAACTATTGACATAATTCTTAATAAATTAAATATTTAATAAAAATGTATTTGTTGAAAATTGATTATTACTTAATTAACTTTCCAACCTATACCCCCACAAACGAAACAACCTGCACCTAGAAAAAATAACATAAAAATAATAATTACACAATTTACCTAATTAATTATCAATTAACTATTTAATATTAAGTTAATTATTAATAATGAATACATTATTACTTAAATAACTCCATATATAAATACACAATTTACATAATTAAATGTTAAATTATTTAATTCATAATAAATTGTTTAATACTTAATGAATTATTACTTAAATAGCTTCCCACCATATACCTCTACAACAAAACAACACACACCTAAAATATCACTTAAAAATAAGATAATTACAGAATTTACATAATTACCAATTAACTAAGTAATAATAAAAAATTAATTAATTATGACTTAATTAGCTTCCACTCTATACCCCCACAACCAAAACAACCCATACCTAAAATAACACTTAGAAAACATAATAATTACACAATTTACATGGTTAATTATCAATTAATTATACTTAATTAACTTCCCACCCCGTGCCCCTGCAAATCTCAAAACCCGCTACTGCACTATAAATTACTACTGATAATTAAAGTAAAAAGTTTAATCACTTAAAATTAAAAACTATCATTTAAAATTATTAACAACTATTATACAAACAAATATTATATACAATCAAAATATGAACTAAAAGACATACAAATAATTTTAAAAACATATTATTACAAACGATATTAAAAACACCAATATTCGTATTACTTACCTAAAAATGTATATTTATGTCCACAATATTTCTGTATCACAATAATAATGTCATGATATTAAAACTCAATATTTGTGTAGCTCGATATTAATAACGCAATAATATGTCCAAATACCGCTGCAGGCCCACTGGTAGCATTTAATATACAGGCCCTGTGTACAGCTAGTACCATTTACCAGGGGCATACAAGTAAATTAAATGTGTCATTTAGGTATAATGCAATGTTACCATGCTTGAAGGAAAAAGCACAAGCATGTTAGCTGTGGTTAGCAGTGGTAAAGTGCACAGAGTCCTAAAGCCAACAAAAACGAATTCAGTAAAACAGAAGGGAAAATGTCTGGGGGAATACCACACAAAGGATGTCAGATGTTACCAGTGGGTAGCTAGTATGCATTATAAAACTGGCTAACCACCAACAGCTCATCCCAACCAGGTGACGACATAGAAGAAGAAGTTTCATTTTGGATGCTCCTGTGAATAGGACTGTGGTGTGAGTGTGATCTTTTCTCTACTTGTACCCAGGGATTGAAAATTCTCTCCCCAGTCATTTAGTTGACTTCCGCTCAACATCACATACATAAAAGGCTGCAGTAGGACTTTTATTGTCTATAAAAACCAGCTGATCAGTGGGAGTGGACTGAAATGGAGCCCATGCTGGATTGAGACACAACTCCTAAAAGTCTCCCCTGAAAGTCTGGGAGTGGCAAACCCCAGTCATAGGTCAGAGTCATCCTAGCCTGGGTCAGGGTCATCTTGCCTTAATTGTTGATGCCCTCAGCAAACACCTTGACAACCACAACCACATCTTGCCCACCCAGAATCCTATAAAGCAGTTTGATATTAAAACATCAACAGCAGACATGTAGTAGGCAGTGGAGAGCTGATAATCTCTCTTGTATAGCACAGGAAGTGGCTGTAACTCCTTTGAGATGTTTTAAATCATTTTGAGATCCTTGTCCAGCTTTAGAGACCGCTCTTTGTATTCTTAGAAGGGAGATTCCTCATCTCTCACTACCCAATGTAACTTACCGCTGGGCCCCAATGTTTCCTGTGACATACAGACATAAAGAAAAAGAACAAGAGCGATGATACAAAGAAAATAGAAGGTATGTGTAGGAGAGTAGGATCTGCCTCTTATGTTGCCCCCACTTTTTTTCTGATGTTAGCACTGGTTTCTGGCTATAGTCTGGCTGGGTCCCTGCCAATCAGGGCCCCAGCCTCTCTGTTCTCTCTAAACGACATGGAGTGCACTCTAGGTGCACTAGTGATTGGATACTGTGGTGCCTTATGAGTCCCTAGTATATGGTACCTTAGGTGCCAAGGGCATAGGTACTTCACAGGCCTCCCAGGGGCTGCAGCATGTGTTATGCCACCCCTGGGAAGCAGTCTAAATCTGACACCACAGGCCTGCTACTGCAGCCTGGGTGAGGTGGTGCTAGCACCCCTCACTGAGATATAGGTTTCCTATATCTCTCCTGCACACACATATAAACCTATCAGTCACCCCTATGGCAGGCCCTATCAATCCTGAGGGCAGGGTGCTTGGCTTCTATGTGAGGGGGTGCCTCTGCATGAGCAGGGCCCCTCTGCAGTTCTCAGAGTCCATTCTCTGGTGCTGTTTGTGGATGCGGTTAAACCATATACTCTTAAGTGCATTATATCCTCGCGGTAAATGCTAACTTTGGAATGGCTGCATCAAAACATGTCGTGTTTGGTGTCAAACATCTTGGAATACTACCCCCCGCCAATCTTGGCGGCGGGGGTAGCATTCCACCCTTCTAGAGGGATAAGACATGTACCTGCTGTGGAAACGCGGTAGAATCCTAAAGAGCCCTGGCATCACAAAATGGATGCCACCAGTCACAGACACTGGGCTGCCCTCCTGCTGATGACCGAAACTCGCAGTGGAGGAAGCCCAACAATAGGCATCCTGTCACAGGGAGGTGTAACCACCTTCCAGACAGGGTTTAGTGTATTGGGGCTGGGTGGGTGCACTCTTAGAGTGCTTTGAAGTCCTGCACTGGGGGAGCAGAAGGCTCCTCTGTGCATATGCCAGTTCAAACCAGCTCAGGGGCTACCTGCCCCTGCTCTGGCGCGAAACTGGACAAAGGGAAGTGGGTGTAGCCACCCCTCCCTTGACCCTCCCATAGGTGGGGTCATAGAGCTAGTCCATCCCCTCTTTTTAGTATAAGAGGGGGAACCTTGCCATTGCAAAGCAGATAACCCCTGGACGACGCTCTACAGAAGAATCCTGGCCCTTCGACGTTCCACTACCTTTGGAAGACAGAAGAATCTCCCTTGGAGTCAAGGAGTGACTCCCCTGCTTGGCAGGCACCAAAAACGACAACGACGGTCGCAAACTACGCCACTCCCGCCGGAGTCCGAAGTCCCTGCAGCCCAGGAAGTGGATTTCCTGACCTCTCCCAGGCCATCGTGAGTCCCCAGCGAAGCTGAGGCAAGTGGACCCCACGAGTAACGAGGAACCGCGACCCCTGGGTACCGTGCACTATTGTCGAGTGCAACCCCTTCACAACGTTCTACGAACTTGTGCTTTGGACCACGTGTGGTCCCGACCTCCAGCAGGAATCCCTCCGAAGATCAGAGGCCTACACCGTCCCGAGTGACCGTGGGCCCCTGTTGAGTGATTCCGCCCGAGGTGTCTTCGCGATCCCTTGCCCGCTGGCTTGTGGGTCCCCAGAAGACTTCTTAAAGAAACCAAAGGGCTCCCCTGGTTGCTCCAGGCCTGCCCTGACTTACCCTCGCTGGGTGAGTTCCACAGACCTTGCTGGTCTGCGCCATCGACTTTTCTTCATCTCCCCGAGACTTGCGGCTGCCAAGGCTTGTTGGCTCCTATCGAGTTGCCGACACCGCAGTCAGCTGCAGACGTCGAGGACACACCGAATCCAGCTCCTGGTCGTCGTCGACGCCTCCTGGACCACGTGGCTGAAGAGTCAAGGCACCTGCAACCGACCTGAAGCGACCGACGACGGTGGGCATCCATCTTCCTTGCCCCGGGTCACTGCCAAGTGACTTTGAACACTGTCCCCTCTGCTTTCAGGTCATCCTTCTTCAGAATCCAGGCTTGGATTCCACCGGACACTTCTTCAGCTCCCGCAAGCAGCAAGTCTTCTTTGTTCGCCATTGAAAACGACGCCGCGACCCGACACCAAAGGACACCTGTGCACCCGGCTTCCCTGGGTGAGGTAACTCCAGCACTACGGTGCTCCTGTGGGTGTGGGCCCTAGAACTACTTACCCTGTAAGTGACTTGCTTGTAGGTTCTCCCGAAGTATCCTAAAACTCTTTATTTCCAACCGCGACTTGCCCCATTGAAGTTAACGGCGATTCGCGCCTGTGTATCCACACTGCACGCGTCCCCCGTGGGTCCTTTACTTACCTGCCTTGGGTGGTTTCGTGAGGCCCCAGCACTTCTGAAGGCCCTAGGCCTTGTCTCCTTGCAAGTCGTTGTTTCTAAGTCTCTTACTTAGTATATGGTCTGGTACGCCCCTAGGGCCCCAGCCATATTTTGTGCTTAACTTATTGTGAAACGTTGATTTGTGCATATGTTTGTCTTCTAATCTCATAAAGAGATTAGTAGAGAGTTATTTAGAAATAAATACATATATATTTGATATATATACCTGTGTGGTGTCTTTTCATTTGGTGATTCAAGAGATTATATGGTAAAACAAGCTGCTTTACATTCCTCCGAGACTTAGCCTGAAGGCTGCTCTCCACAGCTACCACTAGGATAGCTTTCTTTAAAAGGTTGTCTTAAACCTATCTACCATAAGAGTCGATTTGCCCTGGTGCAAGGTGTCCACTTTAATTAGTGAACAGCATATACCAGGCCAACTTCTCACATTGGTGGGCAGCGTGTGGGATTCCAGCTTGCCATTGTTTTACCAGAAAATCTCTATTTGAATTACTAACTGAAAACCATTATAGGTACTCAAGGTACATATAAAGTCAAGCTTAGTATCAATAAGTTCTACTGAACTTAGAGCTGTGTGCCAAGGGATAGCACACCCTTTCCACAGCTCAAGCTAGGATCAGTAGGCCACAAACTAGTGTAGGTAGTACAACACTGCACAACACTAGAATGTCCGTAAAGGGTGGACCCAGTGGATCCACTCAGCCTCAGTATAAGGACATGGCTTTCTCTGACTTGAGAGCCATGTGTGTTGACAGACACCTGAGGATAGGACAGAGTCCCTCAACACTCCACCTGATAGATCTGCTGACAGCAGATGACCTTAGATTGGCTCTAGGAGCTAAAGGGTTTGAATCAGTGGGTGGGTCAGTCATAGTATCTGGGTCAGATGATGAAAATCAGAATGACCAAGACTCTGTGATTGAAGGGCCAGGCTCCAAGGGGCCTGAAAAGGACAGAGGAATTCTCCATAAGAGAACTGACAGAGAGGAGGAGAGGCACAGATCCCCTTCCAGGGAATCTGACCACTCTTATCACTCTGGCAGAGAATTTGTCCAGCAGAGGAACTCATACTTTCCCTTAAGAGAGACCTCCTCTGAGAGAAGGTGCAAACTGCTCCAGTATGAGGAAGCCAGAGTGGCCCTCAGAACCAAGCAGTTGGCACTGGATAGGGAAGCCCTGGAGATCCAGAGAGCTTCTAGAAAAGAGGGGTTAGAACCCCCTGGTGGCAGCAACAGTGTCCCTAGAGGCAGAGAATATATTCCTGACCATAGGAACCTGAGCAAGGTTGTTCCTCCCTACCAGAGTGGGGATGATATCCACAAGTGG
Source organism: Calotriton arnoldi (assembly GCA_963921515.1). NCBI lineage: Eukaryota > Metazoa > Chordata > Amphibia > Caudata > Salamandridae > Calotriton > Calotriton arnoldi. Next base: position 240,385 of record CAWUFW010017821.1, read on the forward strand.
ATAACTGCTATGGAGAGGGCCTGTAGAGTACAGCAGGTCCCCCAAAAGCAGTGGGCAGCAATCTTGTGGCTCTCCTTTTCAGATAAAGGAAGAGACAAGCTCCTCACTGTTAGAGAGGAGGATGCTGATGATTATGAGGTCCTGAAGAGTGCACTGATAGATGGGTTTGGCTTAACCACTGAGCAGTACAGGTTAAAGTTCAGAGATACCCAGAAGGCACAGACTCAGGACTGGACTGACTTTGTTGATTGTGCAACCAAGGCTCTAGAGGGTTGGCTGGTTGGCAGTAGGGTTACTGATTTCAAGGGATTGTATAATCTGATGATGAGAGAACAGATCCTAAATAATTGCCAGAACCAGTTGTTGCATCAGTACCTGGTGGACTCTGATCTGACCTCTCCCCAAGAATTGGGAAAGAAGGCAGACAAATGGGTCAGAACCAGGGTGAGGCAGAAAACCCAGAACCAAGGGGGTGACACTAAGAAGCAAGATCCTAAAGGCTCTGAGAAAGGTGGGGATAAGTCAAAAGACCAGAAGTCTTCACAAGGGCCCCAAAAATCTGCATCTGGTGGGGAGTCACAGTCCAACAAGGGAAAAGGCCAAAAGAAGCCCTGGTGCAAATTCTGTAAACAGAAAGGGCACTGGACTTCTGATTGTACCAAGTCCAAAGACCAAACCACCACCACTCCTGCCCCTAAGGCAACTGTGCCCCCTAGCTCAGCTACTGGTGGAGGTGGTACTCAGAATAAGGGTGTAGTAGGGTTGACCCTGGGTTCTGAAGTGGATTCTGACCTAGTCAGAGTGACCACTCAGGCAATGCTGATTTGTGAGGGAAACATTGATATGTCCTTCCTAGTAAGCCCCAGTAATCTGGGCAAGTACAAACAGCAGCCTTTGATAAATGGCAAACAGGCTTTGGCATTTAGGGACACAGGTGCTAGTGTCACCATGGTGGCAGAGGACCTAGTGGACCCTGGACAGATCATCCTGGGTGAAATGTACCAGGTGACCAATGCAAGCAATGTCCAGACCAACCATAGTCTGGCAGTTGTGAATTTCTCCTGGGGAGGGGTAACTGGCCTCAAGAAGGTTGTAGTCAGTGCAGACCTCCCTGTAGAATGTCTGTTGGGCAATGATCTAGAGACTTCAGCCTGGTCTGAAGTAGAGTTATGGACTCATGCTGAGATGTTGGGCATCCCTGCAGAGGTATTTGCTGTGACCAGGTCACAAGCAAGAATGCATGACACTGAACCAGCTCTGGATCCTGGAACAATGGACCAGATGCTTCCCAAGAGGAGGAGCAGTAGGGTTAAGGCAGTGCCTTCCCTCTGTCTCAGATCAAGGATTCACTTCCAGAGGGAGGTGAAGCAGAACCTGAAGAAGGAACTGCCCCAGAGGGACTTGAACCTGACCAGGTTGAGTTCTTGGGGGCAGGGGGCCCTTCCAGGGAAGATCTGAGCAAGGAGCAACAGTGCTGCCCCTCTCTTGAACCCCTCAGACAGCAGGCTGCTGCTGAGGCTGCTGGGAGTGCTAGTGGGTCCCATAAAGTTTATTGGGATGAGGGACTCCTATATTCTGAGGGTAGAGACCCAGCCCCTGGAGCCACCAGGAGGTTGGTAATACCTCAGAAGTTTAGGGGTTCCTCTTGACCTTAGCACATGATATCCCTTTGGCAGGACACTTGGGCCAAAACAAGACCTGGGACAGGCTTGTTCCACATTTTCATTGGCCACATATGTCAGAGGACACAAAGGAGTTTTGTCGCTCCTGTGTCACTTGCCAAGCCAGTGGTAAGGCAGGTGGCACAACAAAGGCCCCCCTGATACCACTACCTGTGGTGGGGGTACCCTTTGAAAGGGTAGGGATTGACATTGTTGGTCCCCTTGACCCTCAGACTGCATCTGGGCACAGATTTATCCTGGTGGTAGTGGATCATGCCACCAGGTACCCAGAGGCAATTCCCCTGAGGACCACCACAGCACCTGTGGTGGCAAGAGCCCTCATTGGAGTTTTCTCCAGAGTGGGTTTTCCAAAGGAGGTCATTTCTGACAGAGGTACCAACTTCATGTCAGGATATCTGAAAGCAATGTGGAAGGAGTGTGGTGTAACTTATAAGTTCACCACTCCCTATCACCCACAATGCAATGGTTTAGTTGAACGCTTCAACAAGACCTTGAAAGGAATGATTAAGGGACTCCCAGAGAAGCTTAGGCGGAAATGGGACCTTCTTCTTCCTTGCCTTTTGTTTGCATACAGAGAGGTTCCACAGAAGGGGGTTGGCTACAGCCCATTTGAGCTTCTGTTTGGGCATCCTGTGAGAGGTCCACTATGTTTGGTAAAGAGGGCTGGGAGTTACCTCTCAAGCCCCCAAACAAGATGTGATGGACTATGTACTTGGTCTCCGCTCCCGGATGGCAGAGTACATGAAAAAGGCAACCAAAAACCTGGAGGCCAGCCAAGAATTGCAAAAAGCTTGGCATGACCAAAGGCTGTGCTGACTGTATACCAGCCAGGACAGAAAGTGTGGGTGTTGGAGCCTGTGGCCCCAGCAGCCCTCCAGGACAAATGGAGTGGCCCCCATACAATAGTTGAACAGAAGGGAGAAGTCACCTATCTGGTGAATCTTGGAACTCCCAGGAGCCCCCTAAGGGTGCTTCATGTCAACAGATTAAAGCCATATGTTGACAGGGCTGACATGGGCTTGCTCATGGCAACTGATGAGGACCAGGAGGAGGAGAGTGACCCTCTCCCTGACCTGCTCTCTCAGAACCCTGATGATGGGTCAGTAGATGGTGTTGCTTTGGCAAGCAGCCTCACTGACCATCAGCAAACTGAGTGCAGACAAGTTCTGCAACAGTTTAGACATATGTTTAGCCTGACCCCTAGTCAGACTACCTGGTGCACCCATGAGGTGGACACTGGGGACAGTCTGCCTGTCAAGAATAAAATCTACAGGCAACCTGACCATGTCAGGGACTGTATCAGGACTGAAGTCCAGAAAATGTTGGAGTTAGGCGTGATTGAGCCTTCAGATAGCCCTTGGGCTAGCCCAGTAGTCCTGGTACCCAAGCCTCATACCCAGGGTGGTAAGAAAGAAATGAGGTTTTGTGTAGACTACAGAGGCCTCAATGCAGTCACTAGGACTGATGCCTATCCCATACCAAGGGCAGATGAGCTGATTGATACTTTGGCCTCAGCCAAGTATCTAAGCACATTTGACCTAACAGCTGGCTACTGGCAAATCAGATTAGCTGATGATGCAAAAGCCAAAACAGCATTTTCGACCCCTGGTGGGCACTACCACTTTGTGGTGATGCCCTTTGGATTGAAAAATGCACCTGCCACTTTTCAGAGGTTGGTGAATAAAGTTCTGGCAGGGATGGAAACTTATTGCTCAGCTTATCTAGATGATATTGCTGTCTTTAGTTCCTCCTGGCAGGATCACCTGGTCCACCTCAGAAATGTTTTGGAGGCCCTGCAGAAAGCAGGCCTCACTATCAAGGCCACCAAGTGCCAGATAGGGCAGAGTCAGGTTGTGTACCTGGGCCACCTTGTAGGTGGAGGCCAGGTTCAGCCTTTGCAGAGCAAAATCCAAACCATACTGGAATGGGTTGCTCCAACCACCCAGACACAGGTGAGAGCCTTCTTAGGCCTGACTGGGTACTATAGGAGGTTTGTCAAGGGATATGGATCTATAGTGACCCCCTTGAATGATCTTACCTCTAAGAAAATGCCAAAAAAGGTTCAGTGGACAGCTAGCTGTCAAAAGGCATTTGAAGACCTAAAGCAGGCCATGTGCACTGCCCCCATCTTACAGAGTCCAGACTACACCAAAAAGTTCATTGTCCAAACAGATGCTTCTGAGCTGGGTGTGGGAGCTGTACTGTCTCAACTGAATGATGAAGGTCAAGACCAGCCAGTAGCTTTTATTAGCAGAAGGCTGACCCCTAGAGAGAAACGTTGGTCAGCTATAGAGAGGGAGGCCTTTGCTGTGGTTTGGGCCCTGAAGAAGCTGAGGCCATACTTGTTTGGTACTCACTTCATAGTTCAGACTGACCACAAGCCCCTCCTATGGCTAAAGCAGATGAAAGGTGAAAACCCAAAACTTTTGAGGTGGTCCATTTCCCTACAGGGGATGGACTATACAGTGGAACATAGGCCTGGGACCCAACATGCCAATGCAGATGGACTCTCAAGGTATTTCCACTTTGAACACGAAGACTCAACTGGTCAAGGTTAGTTTAGTGTCCCTACGTTTGGGGGGTTGTGTAGGAGAGTAGGATCTGCCTCTTATGTTGCCCCCACTTTTTTCTGATGTTAGCACTGGTTTCTGGCTATAGTCTGGCTGGGTCCCTGCCAATCAGGGCCCCAGCCTCTCTGTTCTCTCTAAACGACATGGAGTGCACTCTAGGTGCACTAGTGATTGGATACTGTGGTGCCTTATGAGTCCCTAGTATATGGTACCTTAGGTGCCAAGGGCATAGGTACTTCACAGGCCTCCCAGGGGCTGCAGCATGTGTTATGCCACCCCTGGGAAGCAGTCTAAATCTGACACCACAGGCCTGCTACTGCAGCCTGGGTGAGGTGGTGCTAGCACCCCTCACTGAGATATAGGTTTCCTATATCTCTCCTGCACACACATATAAACCTATCAGTCACCCCTATGGCAGGCCCTATCAATCCTGAGGGCAGGGTGCTTGGCTTCTATGTGAGGGGGTGCCTCTGCATGAGCAGGGCCCCTCTGCAGTTCTCAGAGTCCATTCTCTGGTGCTGTTTGTGGATGCGGTTAAACCATATACTCTTAAGTGCATTATATCCTCGCGGTAAATGCTAACTTTGGAATGGCTGCATCAAAACATGTCGTGTTTGGTGTCAAACATCTTGGAATACTACCCCCCGCCAATCTTGGCGGCGGGGGTAGCATTCCACCCTTCTAGAGGATAAGACATGTACCTGCTGTGGAAACGCGGTAGAATCCTAAAGAGCCCTGGCATCACAAAATGGATGCCACCAGTCACAGACACTGGGCTGCCCTCCTGCTGATGACCGAAACTCGCAGTGGAGGAAGCCCAACAATAGGCATCCTGTCACAGGGAGGTGTAACCACCTTCCAGACAGGGTTTAGTGTATTGGGGCTGGGTGGGTGCACTCTTAGAGTGCTTTGAAGTCCTGCACTGGGGGAGCAGAAGGCTCCTCTGTGCATATGCCAGTTCAAACCAGCTCAGGGGCTACCTGCCCCTGCTCTGGCGCGAAACTGGACAAAGGGAAGTGGGTGTAGCCACCCCCTCCCTTGACCCTCCCATAGGTGGGGTCATAGAGCTAGTCCATCCCCTCTTTTTAGTATAAGAGGGGGAACCTTGCCATTGCAAAGCAGATAACCCCTGGACGACGCTCTACAGAAGAATCCTGGCCCTTCGACGTTCCACTACCTTTGGAAGACAGAAGAATCTCCCTTGGAGTCAAGGAGTGACTCCCCTGCTTGGCAGGCACCAAAAACGACAACGACGGTCGCAAACTACGCCGCTCCCGCCGGAGTCCGAAGTCCCTGCAGCCCAGGAAGTGGATTTCCTGACCTCTCCCAGGCCATCGTGAGTCCCCAGCGAAGCTGAGGCAAGTGGACCCCACGAGTAACGAGGAACCGCGACCCCTGGGTACCGTGCACTATTGTCGAGTGCAACCCCTTCACAACGTTCTACGAACTTGTGCTTTGGACCACGTGTGGTCCCGACCTCCAACAGGAATCCCTCCGAAGATCAGAGGCCTACACCGTCCCGAGTGACCGTGGGCCCCTGTTGAGTGATTCCGCCCGAGGTGTCTTCGCGATCCCTTGCCCGCTGGCTTGTGGGTCCCCAGAAGACTTCTTAAAGAAACCAAAGGGCTCCCCTGGTTGCTCCAGGCCTGCCCTGACTTACCCTCGCTGGGTGAGTTCCACAGACCTTGCTGGTCTGCGCCATCGACTTTTCTTCATCTCCCCGAGACTTGCGGCTGCCAAGGCTTGTTGGCTCCTATCGAGTTGCCGACACCGCAGTCAGCTGCAGACGTCGAGGGACACACCGAATCCAGCTCCTGGTCGTCGTCGACGCCTCCTGGACCACGTGGCTGAAGAGTCAAGGCACCTGCAACCGACCTGAAGCGACCGACGACGGTGGGCATCCATCTTCCTTGCCCCGGGTCACTGCCAAGTGACTTTGAACACTGTCCCCTCTGCTTTCAGGTCATCCTTCTTCAGAATCCAGGCTTGGATTCCACCGGACACTTCTTCAGCTCCCGCAAGCAGCAAGTCTTCTTTGTTCGCCATTGAAAACGACGCCGCGACCCGACACCAAAGGACACCTGTGCACCCGGCTTCCCTGGGTGAGGTAACTCCAGCACTACGGTGCTCCTGTGGGTGTGGGCCCTAGAACTACTTACCCTGTAAGTGACTTGCTTGTAGGTTCTCCCGAAGTATCCTAAAACTCTTTATTTCCAACCGCGACTTGCCCCA